>NKZK01000752.1:0-83889 GCA_002370145.1 [Candida] ipomoeae
CCTCATTTGATAGAGTTATTGAAGTCCAATCATGTATCAGTTCCTCTGTACCAGAAGGTACGCGCTAACGCGCAACAATACTAACACTTGTACTGTATTAATACTATGTAACTTGTACTACTCCTACTACCAGCTCTATACTAATTTCCATACTTACACTAGTACTACCACTACTGCTACTGCTATACTAGTACTACTCACACTGCTTTACTAGTACTACACTACTACTGTACTACCATATAAGACTACTATCGGTATGCTGCAAGACTATCGTACCAAGCTAATACTACGGTTACTGCTACTACACTACTATATCAATACTTTACTACTATAGTAGTACTAATCACACTGCTATCCTAATATACTAACACTGCCGTTCTTCTATTACTACTTCGATTACCCTAACCCTGTACTGTATAGGACTATACTACTAATGCTACTACTGCTACTACTACTGTACGAAACCACTTACTATACAAGTACTATGTAACTTCTACTACACTATACTACTACTGATATATTAGCCTAGTACTATGTTTTATGCTGCACGACTATCGTAGTATACTACATTTTGATAACCTGACTATTCCTACTTCCTCGTCATTCGAATCATACTACATAAACTATGTACGATATACTATACTACTACTTGACCAGTTCACTGTGAACTATACTACTATAACACTAGATACCAATGCATACTACACAGGTACACACTATACCAGAGTCTACTATAACACTACATCTACACTATGTACAAGACTACTATGCCAGTATCTACTAGAGCATTATATACCATGTACTATCCCTCCCACTAAAACCGGAGCAATGGCATAGGGTGTTTCTCTAGATTCATTGTTAGACGTTCAATCAGTGCCGCCTGCGTCTAATTTGATATACAATGTCCCTTTTTTGACTGCAATTCTTTGTACAGTTAACACTATTTATGGGAAATTATTGGCAAGCAGCACGACGAAGACCACATATTAGTACTAATGAGGATATCCATACTACTATCGCTACTATACTACCACTATTGTCACTGCTATACTACTGATAGTAAATCTAATGCTATACTACTACCATACTACTATTATCCGAACACTACCGGTACTACTCTTCAATACAACTGCCACTGCTTCTGCTATATGATCACTATACTACTGAACTACTACTATACTACTATACTACTACCATTTTACTGCTATACTACTTCGACTGATACTACTACAAATTCCAATGCTAATGCCAATTACAATGCTACTTTACCTAGTCTATGACTACTGCTCGTATATTCAACATCGTATAAGACTATACTGCCATACCAGACTACTACTATATTATATGATGAGATAAGATTAACAGGTCTGAGTCCTATGCTACGTGAACTTTCAAATCTCTATGGTCCAAATGCTCCATTGTCGAAATGCTCCATGGTCCGGATGGTGTGTCTTATGGCCTGTTGAAAATGACCTGTTTGTAATGGCTAGTCTTATGGTCTGTTGACAATGGCCCGTTTTTTGTGGCTAGTCAATGGCCTGTTTATAATGACTAGTCATGGTTTGTCTCAATGGGTTCAGATTGTACAGTCAGATATCAATGACGTCTATCAATGAGACCAGTATCAATTGTCATGGCGTTCAATAAATAACTATCGAAGTCGTGTAGAAGGAATCACCCATTCAATGAAAGACACGAACACTAGTCGCAATTACTGCTATACCACTGCTGCTACTAATACTACTAATACTACTACTACTACTAATACTTGTATTGGCACTACCACGGTGAACTACTACCATGCAATTGACAGTGCCTGGCTTACGTCAACTCATTCTGAATTTCTTTTAGTGTCTTTGGCAGTGAGGCCTGTACTACTTTTTTCATACTACATATTATAACTACCAATACTACTACTGATACTACTACTACTACTACTACTGATACTAATACTAATACTGATAATAATACTAAGACTGATAATAATACCAACACTACTACTGATACTAATACTGACACTGATACTATAATGTATTATGATTCGACTGAATACAGTAGCTCAAGTTTTAGTAGAGTAGTGGACTGGTAGTCGAACAGAATAGAGGATCATTTCTAGTAGTAAAGTAACGGTAGAGTAGTACTGTATGGGAATGAGTAGACTGAAAAGTACAATGACTAAAGTACAGTGAGTTGTATATACGATCACTTACAGACTGACATATTATATCTGGTTGACTGAATACATGATGAGCTTTATGCATAATGTACTATCTGCTGACTAAGAGTGCTTAAACCACCAATACCAATATTAGACTTAGTGATATTACTTACTGGTGTACACTCCTTCCACAGCGTCAGTTCCTTTAAATCTGCTTCAGTTGGCTTTTCTTTGGATCTGTTTGGATCTGTTTCATTTTAGTGACTCTCGCTGAGCTCGCCAAAGGCTCCTCTCTTCTTGGTGGTATCATACAACCTGACAATCTTCTCGAGGTTCTGATCGTCCACCTGCGAAAATGCAAACCCTCTCTGCTTCTTGATTCTCTGCATCTGTCTCACCTTCCGGATAGCCTTTTCAAACTGCTCCATACGAGGCCTGTAGTCCTGGATGTTGAACTTCTGGATCTCCTGCACGTAATGGTAACTTTCTGGGTTCTGGATCCGCTTATAGAACTTCCATGCAAAGTCTCGGATAAGACAAAGAATCGCAATACCGAAAACAGCAGCCCAGAACGTTAAGCTGGGGTATGTATGTGCCAAAACACCCTGGTACTCCTTCGAAACGTTGATGAGTGGGGCAATGGTGGCATACGCAGGAAGCCACACCAACCAGAGCACAAACGAGCCCGGAATGGCAAGAACCGTGAACTTGGTCCAGAGCGTCACCAGAAGCGCTGCCTTTCCAAGGGCTGTGAGTGTGCATGTAGTGTAGATGAGGGCACCCCACGACCAATTATCGGCCACGGCTCCATTGGGAAGGTAGTTGGAGTAGCGAAGGAGCGTCATCATGCACAAGAAGATCAAGCCGGAATGGAAGAAACCATTGATGATCCAGCCCCAAAAAATCGTCACATTAAAGAACTTTTTCTGGATTCCAAGCTGGTACAACTGTGGGTACCGGTCCAAGAGTCGTGCGCTGACAAACTGGTCGAACACTCCCATGACAAACGGTGGAAACACTGTGAAAAGTACATTGTAGAAAGTCAACGTCCACGATTCAATCAACGACTGGCCCGAGAACCCATTGTTGAACACAAACCAAAATTGCGTCATGTACAAGCAAATGTTCTTGTAAAACGAATAAAGAATGGCATTGGAGATCCGTTGGTACGACCACGCTCCATGTACAAGCAAGAGTTTCTTCAAGTACTTGAACTGGCCAATAGAAACATCGGCACTGCGTGCAGCCTGCATTCCCTCCATTCCACTGATTCCAACACCCACATGTGCGGCTTGAATCATCGACACATCGTTGGCACCGTCTCCAATAGCCAAAAGCAACGAGCCCTTCTTCTTTCTCTTGACCATTTTCACCACCAACGCTTTTTGCAATGGCGAAACACGACAACAAATCACCGCACGCACCCTGGTCGCTAGGTCAATGAAGATATCCTCGAGATCAGGCTCAAGAGCGTAACTAAGCGAGTGACCATCGATGATGAGCGCCAAAGAAGAGTCTAACACCGATTCGTTGGCCTGGCTCTGGTGCTCGTAGATGGCTTCCAATTTCTCCTGCAAATTCTGTTTAGTGTCTGCTTTCGTCTCCTCGTTAATGATCAAGAGGTTCATATCCTCGGCCAAAAGCTTGCATGACATACCAATATTGATGGCGGTTTCTTGTCGGTCACCAGTAAGAACCCAGACCTTGATTCCTGCATTCTGGAGCGTGTGAATGGTTTCAGGCACTCCATCCTGAAGCTTATCCTCAATGGCCGTTGCTCCCAAGAGAAACAAGTCCACCTCGATTTCTTCTGCAACTGCATCCATCTGGTCGCTTCTGTCTTCAAGCAGTGTTGAGGCCTCATAGTATTTCTTGGCCCACTGCGCGTATTCGTCATCACCAATGATTCGAGATGCAATACATAACGTCCGTAAACCTTCTGAGGCAAACTCCTCCAAATGCTTAATGGTGCTGTTGACAAAAGGCTGTCTTTCCAGCTGAGACAACCGCTCCAAAATCACATTATCGGCACCTTTGCAGAATAACCGGATGACTCCATCAGGACACCGGAAAATCGCCGACATTCTTTTTCTGGTGGAGTTAAACTCGCAGATATTCAAGAGCTCATAGCTGGAGTCCTGGTTATCGATTTCCGTGTGGATGGTCACCCCCTTGGGCTTTCTGATGATGAATTTGTAGCCTAAATCAGCTGCTCCTTGCACCAAGGCTCCTTCATCGGGCGAGGCTGCTTGGTATTTGATAGAATTGGTGATTTCGTTGACTTCGGGGATGACGGTGTGGCACGTACTCAACAACACGAAGAACTCGTTGATGATGGCCGATTGCAGGGAATTGCTGTCTCCCAAATGGTTCCGGAGATCACCAAAACTGTAGTAGCCCATTTCAACACCATCCACCATTTGCGCATGGCCATCCTCGGGGATTTCCTCGATGTAGCACTTTCCTCCGATCGTACAACACTTGAACTCCATGACATTCCGTGTAAGAGTGCCTGTTTTGTCGGAGAAAATGTACTCGATCTGCCCCAACTCCTCCACAAGCGAGGATGTACGCACTCCAGTGGGGGTATCCAGTTCTGCATGGTACATGTCCAAGTCGCTTCCAATCATGTACGCCTGGTAGTACTTGATGATCTCCACAGTGACGAACAACGAAATGGGCACCAAGTTCGAAAACAAAATCCAATATGTCAAGATATCCCTGAAAAACAACTTGGCCATGTTCGTTCCCTCAATGTATAAGTACGAGAGGTCGTCTCTGTCCACACTGGTCTTGGCCACGTTTCCAATGGTGGAGATCAACGAGAGCACGTTCAAAATGCAGAACAAAGCAATAATCTGCAAGTTAATGATCCGCTCCACATCGGTTCTTTTAATAGGAGTAGCGGTGGCATTGCGCATCAACTTTGTTTCGTGGCCTGTAAACACCACAATGCCTTGGATCCACTGGGTATTCCTCAAAGTAGCACCTCTAAGCAAAAGCTGCAGCGGAGAAAGAGGCACTTTGCCCCGGGACCCCAAATTGTTCAATGTTCCTTCATAGGTATATAAGGACGAATTAGGCTGTTCCGATAAGACTTCACATTGCGATAACTGGCTGACCAAGGATGCAGGACTCACAAGAGGAGCGGTGTCTTCCTTGGCCTGTTTAATCTTAAGGTTGGTTTCTCCATCCAAATTGGCCGTTTCAATGTAACATAGACCCTCGGGTTCCGAGGAACTTAGAAGCAAGAGATCTGCGGGAAAAGGCTCCTCGTTGTTGACCCGGACGATATCTCCCACCTGCACAGAAATCCACTTCTTCAACACAAAGTCATGGGAAACTGGGTCCAACACAAGTACTCGAGTGTTGTTAAGTTCCTTATCGGCATTGGCTCGTTTGATATCCTCCAGGATCTCCTTGATGGCCGAAACAAGCAACACTATAAGTAAGGTACCGATGGTGGTGTACCGGTTTGTAGGCGACACGCCCGGCACCTGCTGGATGATGGAGGTGAAGAGAAAGAACAAGTTAGCGTATTTGCTGAACTGCTCAAAGAGAAACTTGGGTAGAAACGTGGCAAAGTTGTATTTGGTGGTGGACACGTGATTGCCAAAGTACCCGTACTTCTGGTTGAGGGGTGGGTTCAACACGTGGATCTGCCGAGGGCCCTTGTTTGCATTTAGATCAGTGGCGGGATTTTTTACGAATACCCCTTTCAATTTGGCGTAGATGCGTCTCATGTCGAAATCAGACAGTTCGGGCCGCTCGTTGATCCGATCCGTATAGTCGTCCATGCCTGTATAAGTGGCATCGTCACTGGACTTGATGTTGGAGCGCCAGTTGGCAAAAAAGCCCTTTTTCCGGGCGTTGGGGGCGTTTTCCGTGCCCAACATTCGCCTGGTGTTGGACGCAGGTGTAGAGTGGTCTGCCGCATAATTGTCGTAGCTGTACAAGTTATTGTTCTCATCGTCAGAAAGCTCTAGGAAGTCGTCGAACGGGTTCTGCTCGTAATGGTTGGACACGTGGCTGTCCACGGGGGCTATGGGCTGGTGGGGGGCCGGGTACTGGGGCTCGTGAATATTCCCATCGTGCGAGCCATCAAGGTCCAAATCAATGAGATTGTTGCGGTCCGAAAACGGGTCTCGAGCCATTGCAACACGTGCTCGGTGGTATTACAGATGACTAGTAGTAGTAGTAGGTTTGGGTAGGTAGTAGGTTTGGAAGTAGTGGTGGGTTTGGGTGTAGTTTGGTGCTAGTGTAGTAGTAGAGCCGTGAGTTGGAGGTAGAGGTGTGCTGCGTGTTTTTCGCGACTGGGCAGTGCAGTGGGTGAGGAATCGGGCACAGGGCACTGGGCACTAGAAGGACTAGCTTGAATTGGTCTAGACCTAGTATACAGGAATATATGTATATTAGTGTTCAGACTGGGCTGTTTTCTTTTACAGTGGGACTGTATTGGGTGCAGGATAATTAGAGTCCCTTTGGAATTGGAGGTGATTGGTGGTGGCCCTGGCTTTTTATTTGGTCTATAAGAAGATGTGCGCGGGCTCGTAACTCTTTAGTTAGGATTCGCAGTCGCATTGTATTCAAGCCCGAAGTTAGAGGAATAGTACAATGGGATTACTAGTACAATGGGATGACTAGTACAATAGGAATTACACCACCTGGTGTAGAAAGAGCTAAATATCTATATCTATATAAAAATGTAAGTATATCTATATCATATCAAATATATAAATATAGGTATCCCGGGCATAAATATCAATATAACCATATAGATAAATAAGGAGATAATTCACCCCACCGTTCGGGTGGGTATAATAAATATCAATATAAGGATATAAGTATAATAAATAACTTGAAGGAACTCTTGACTAATAAGCAAATCCGCTTCCTGAATACAATGATATAGTGTTGAATACGATGATATAGTATTGAAGTCATTACATCAACAGGCTTCGCAGTCGCAGTACGTAGTCGCATTCGCTAGTATTCGTATTCGCAGTATTCCCATTCGCAGTCGCAGTCGCAGTACTGGCTAGTGAGGGCTCTAACATAAGTCTTAGTATACATTATATTTTTTTCTTATATAGGGATGTGTAAGTTGCACGTTCGAAAGCCGAGTCTTAAACGAGTGCAAGGAGGGTGAAACGCTTCCATATGCCAGTAACCTGCACATATGTATCACGGGTCTGCTAGTACTCGTTGACAGCTAGTGACGGTTTCTACAGTAGAATGGCTGCGCACTGTCTCAGTCTCACTGTCTCATTTGCCTGTCTCATACTCCCAGACTTCTACTCTGCTCAAGTCATGATTTCTGAATTCCACTAAAAGGGTATATTGGATTTCTGTAGCGTTCTGATGTTTCTTATGTTGTTGTTTTTTTCTGTTTTTTTCTGTTTTTTTTTTAATTTCTTGGTTCTTGGTCAATTTTGGGTGTCTATGTGGGCTGAATCGTGGACTGCGAACCGGTCAGACTCACCCACCAACCATTCTGACCATATGACAATTCTGTCTACCACCTACACTATATTATACACTACTCTTTTTGCTTAAATTAAGACTATGAACTATACATTATAACTTTTCCACCATAGACTACACTACACTTTAGACTACACTTTAGACTACACTATAGACTAGTACTCTAACACCATTGCCTACTACTCGACTTACCACTTAAAACTATAGACTGTAGACTTTGGAATATAAACAAATGCTACACACTATGGACTATATACTACACACTATGGACTATATACTGTAGACTATGGACTATATACTGTAAACTACTATTGTTAGACCCACCATGGGTAGTGTATTATCCATGTGTGGGTGAAACCCTGCAAGGCCAATCAGATATTGACGCCCCAAGACCCACTTCTCTGTGCTGGACTAGTCTTTATAAGGTATACTTACTAAACAGAGTACTGGACGTAACCAGAACATAACAACTATAGACTACTACATATAAACTATTGACTGCTAAACTATAGACTATAGACTAAACACTACTATGTGCCATGAGAATACTAATATAAACAGTTTACTAGTTCTACTTACTATTAACTATAGACTACTATACTATAGACTACTTTACTATAGACTACTATACTATAGATTACTATACTATAGACTGTTGAGCGTTACTATAAACACTCGCGTAGACTGGAACGGCTACCTTGTTCATCCTTAAGAGTGTCAACAACTCTGGTACAGTAGTACTCATTCTTATCTCTTGTATTCTTACTTCTTCAGACTAGAAAATCTGTCTTTTGGTCTATATCTATCATCCTCAACTATGAGCGAGATCACATCTATATATACCTTTTCACCTTGGACTCCTTGCTCCTACACTGGACTTATTAATCCCTTGTCTGAAGTCAACCCTGGCAAGTCCGGACGCCAAGACCCAGTGTATATTATCAGTCTGAACATCTGCATTCCTCGGAACCTTATGAGACTCGTCCCTTTATCCTTCCGCCCCTGCACTCACGGGTCAACACATCCTCTTCATGTACTAAGTTACTTTTGTTGGTTGATTATTCCTCAAAAGGCGGAATCTGAGCTACTTATATAACCTCTCGAGAGAAGGGATCGCTGCGGAACAACTACTTAGTGATCATTGTTCTACTCACCTCAGCTCATCCTAGTATTCCGTACAATTAAGGCTGAGTAAAAGGCCTTTAAAAATAGTCATTTTATCAGGCAGAGAGACTCCATAATACCTCCATAGGTAGATCACTACTTATGGTGGATCTGATACTCATACTCAATACTCATACTTAATAGTCATACTGCTGTGCACTAATGCTATTAGCACCGGGGGCTCTAAAGTCAAGATAAAAAAAATGCATACTTGTCTGTTTCACTGTACTACTTTACATAATCTAAAGCACCAGATAAGCTTAAGTGTATGCACTACCATCTCGCGATTACTCATAATTATTCACCCACCATCTCATACTCACTTTCTCACCCACCCACTACACACTACCACACACTACCACCCATCTATTCCATACACCTACACACCTTCCATACACCTTTCCATACTACACTACTACACCTTTCCACACTACACCTTTTCAATACTACACTTTTCCATAATAAACACTAACACTTACAATAAAATGGCGGAACAGATTGCACTCGAAGCGAGCCAGGCTTTTGGCGTGCTCAAAACCTTATCCAACACCCAAAGGTCCAGTGCGTTGGAGAAGATCCACGATGCTTTGGACGCCAACAAAAATGCCATTTTGGAGGCAAACAAAAAGGATATGCAGGCAGCTACGGAAAACAACATGGCTGCCTCGTTGATCATACGCTTGGACTTGTCCAATCCGGGTAAGTACCAGGCCATGCTCCAGGGCATACTTGACGTGGCGAAATTGCCAGATCCCGTGGGGAAAACCACTTTGGCCAAGAAACTCGATGATGGCTTGAACTTGTACCGAGTTCTGTCTCCATTGGGCGTGTTGCTTATTATCTTCGAGAGCAGACCGGAGGTGATTGCCAATATCACGGCCTTGGCCATTAAATCGGGCAATTGTGCGATTTTGAAGGGCGGGAAGGAGTCGTACCAGACTTTCAAGGCCATTTCGTCCGTAGTCAACGAAACGTTGCTCAGAGAAACTGACGTGCCGGGTAATGCCATCCAATTGATCCAGTCACGTGACGACGTTTCCGGTCTTTTGGACCAGGACAAGTACATTGACCTTGTAATTCCTCGTGGTAGCAATGCTTTGGTCAGAAACATCAAGGAGAACACCAAGATTCCTGTACTTGGCCATGCAGACGGTATAAATGCCATCTTCCTTGACCAGTCTGCAGACCTCGCCAAGGCCTGCCGTGTGGTGGTGGACTCCAAGACAAACTACCCTGCAGGATGCAATGCTGTGGAGCAACTCTTGGTGCATGAGAGTCTTTTGGCTGATTCCGAGAAAATCAACCTGGTGTTCAAGAGTCTTACCGATGCCGGAGTGACGTTGCACGTGACATCCGAGGTCAAGAGCGTTCTTTCCGGAATCGACCCCAAATTCGTGGTGGACGCAACCCCCGATTCTTTCGACGTGGAGTACTTATCGCTTGATATTTCTGTTAAGAAAGTCAAAGATGTGGACGAGGCCATTAAGCATATCAATGAGCACTCGTCCAAGCACACGGACTGCATTGTGACGGAAACAAAGGCCAATGCCGACCGGTTCCTCAAAGGCGTGGATTCCGCCGGTGTTTACTGGAACTGTTCCACACGGTTTGCTGATGGGTTCAGGTACGGATTCGGCGCCGAGGTGGGGATCAGCACCAATAAGATCCATGCGCGTGGACCTGTGGGTTTGGAGGGCTTGATGAGCTACCAATACCAATTGAAGGGTAATGGGCACATTGCCTCAGAGTACGTGGGTGCAGGCGGCTCCAAGGTGTTTATCCATGAAGACATTCAATGAGAAAGTGGAGTCCGGGACTAGTACGATAGTGTTACTGTGAGTTACGATGGGTCGAGTTTCCGGTACTGCTATTATGAGGAAGAGCTTCTCATGGTTTACTATGAGAATGGTTACTATGAGGTACTACTTCTCGTGGTTTACTATGGGAATGGTACTATGAGTGACTATTACTATGAGTGATTATTACAGTGTGGTACTATGAGTGACTGAGTGACTGAGGTACCATGGCTCAAAGGCAATGGCTCAGGACCAGACTCTGAACCTATAAGTTTATGTCTAGTACAATGGTCTTGTCTAGCCTGCTCATAGAAACATAGCTACTTGAGAACTGGTCCATGAGTTACAGATACTGAGCTTACGCTGTTCGATCCAGGACTACTACCAGCTGAGAAAGACGACCAGTCTACCTGTGAATCTCCATATCGACATCCTCGTGTATATAACAACAATGTCAACGTTAAACTGATACATTGCAAGAAGCCATTACTAAGACTGTTGGTCGACTAAGTCTATTGCTCAACTAAGCCTATTGCTCAACTAATCCTATTGGTTGTGTGTGTCTGGTCCAAGCAGAACCTTTTGCAAGAACTCAACTAGTGCTCTACTCACCTAAAAATCACCGACTAATGATTATAGCTTTTCCATTCATTTACTAAAGGGAATTAGTTATTATGAGTTAATGAATAGAACATTTGATAATCGTCTGGTATGGGAATAATAATAATAAAATGATAAGCTGTAGATATGTAAAGGTAAATGGTAAAATGGAGGGTGGGCGTGAATATGTGAATCGTGATATCATGAGAGAATATATAAAGATGAATAATAACATAATGTATGACTGTGTGGATGTGTGTGTGGTGATATTGTGAGAGAATATATAATGAATAATAATATGAGACAAATTGTGGTACCATTGTATCAATCGGTCCTTTTATCAGTGAATACCTTTAAAATTCCTCAAGTATGTGCTTCATGTACTGTTTTAAATATTTCCCTCACGTCTCGGAAGTATAAATTATCTCTCGGTCGAGCGTTTGAAAAATTTAAGCGGAGATCCATTATCACAATGCTTTGGAAATATTTAAAACAGTACATGAGTGACTGAGTGATTGAGTTAGTATGAATGTGATGCTGTTACCATGAGTTACTGTTACTGCAACTTTACCAACAGCATTGACTACGGAAGAGTCATGAGTTACCATAACGTGCTATGAGGTACTCTCCATACTCTTTCACTTTCCCACTCACTTCTACTCCCACTCACTCTATATTCACTCACTCTATATCCATTCACTCACTCTATATCCATTCACTCACTCTATATCCACTCACTCCTCACTAACACTTTATTGTCTATACACCTTCGGTAGTGCCCTATATATGAAGGTATTTCAAGGCTACTCCGTCTAATACCAAAAATGGCCATTGCATAACGTAGTCACATTCCATTTGACAGTATTGGTTGGTGTGACGACCAAAACCATCACCACTATTGTTCTGGTGAAGAGTTTTTCGAAGCCACGTTTTCTCTCCAAAACACTAAAAAACGCTCAGATACCTTCCTCTGAGGAATCATCAATGAATATAGTAACGATCAGGTATTAAACGTGCTAACAAGATTCTAGCAGTCCTATACATTTATTATTTTGTGCTGACTCCAAACCTTTATATTCTCCGTCAATAAATATATGATTTTCACCTTCTTATATAACAAGTTAAAAGAATAGTGGTTGTGGATCCCCCCCTTGTACCTGTAGCACACAGAACACGAAAGTGAAGGAAATAAAAGGTAAAAGGCAAGAAGGGGGGGATAACTTTATAAACTGGCCATTGGTTTGAGATGATTTTTTCAGTATGGGGATTATTACAGTAGGGTAGTGGATCCAACAAGGGTAGTAGGGTAGTGTAATATACTGGTGCAAAATGGTACAGTAAGTACAGTAAGTACAGTATAGTACAGTATAGTATGGCGGTATATTAGTTTAGTATAGTGGTTCAGTAGTATAGAAGGGTAGTACGTCTCAATTCTCACTTACTCTTCACTAACATTCTTCACTCTTCCTCATGTCCATTCACATTCTAACTCTCAGTCTCTTTACTCATATTCTCACTCTCATTCTTCTTTTCACTCTCACTCTTCTTCTTATCCTTCTTCTCACTCTTCACAGTAGACACACCGATAAACTCCTTAAACTCGTCGTAATCCTTAGGGGGAAATTCCGGGTACGTATCCACAATCTTATCAACAGCCAGGGTTTCCAAGTCCAAATTGACCCACTCCTCAAGCGAAAAGAAATCCGTCAAGCCCTTGATCCACTGCATACGGTTATCTATGGACTCCAAATCGGTTCCCGTCACGTGCTTCTCCCGAAGCCTGGCCCGGATGGAGCCCAAATTGTCCACGGCATTGTTTAGGCGAAGATTGGAGAATTTCTTGGAAATGTCGTCCTTGATCATCTTGGAAAGCCGAGGCGACTTGCCATTGGTGCTGATCATGATCTGGAGTGCATCCTGGTTGAACATGGCCCCAAAGTAGAAATCACACATTGGTGGTTTATCGGCAATGTTCACCGGAATTCGGAGATACTTGCACATGTAGTATATTTTGGTTGAGAGCACTGGGTCGTCGATGCAGCAGTTGACGCATGCGAAGTGTTGGTTGAACACCATATCGTCGATTTCCTTATAATGCTGGTCTCCGACTTCCGAAAAAGTGTCTACACTAAACGGCGGCGGCTTTTCATACATCTGCAAATCCGCAGGCTCAAAGTCCCGTTGCACCAATTTGTAGAGCAACTTATCGTTGTTGCGTTGAGCGATCTCATCGATCAACTTGGGCCCAGACACCACGGTGATTTTGGCGTTGGCTCGGATCAAGTGGTCAATGCGGCTGAGTGCTACGTCGCCTCCGCCAATCACAAGGCAGTGTCTATCTTTGACTTGCCATGCGAGCAAGAGAGACCCGGGGGGTTTGGAAGAGTCCATGGTGGAGACTGTTCCGGTGTGCAGTCACTATGACTAAAGTGCGCACCACCAGAAACTCACCCAATGATAGATACTACTACCTAATACTACCTAATACTAATAGGCGCTAATACTACTACTACCTAATTCTACTACCTAATAGTAGTAGACACTAATACTAATACTACCGAATACTAATACTACCTAATACTAATACTAATGCTACCTAATACTAATACTAATATTACTACTACTACCTTATACTAATAGATATTAATTGTTAGATCCAAGATGGGTGGAATACAACCCATATAGGGATTGAGCTCACGTGCCCAGTTAATCGGGAACCGATGCTACTACGCCCCTTTCTGGCTCACCGTTACTACGCCCCTTCTCGGTTCATCGTTACTACACCCCTTCGGCTACCTTCTGGCAGACTATTTAATGGTGGCCGATTCATCTTCCTGAGGAATCATCAACGAATATAGTTTCAATTAGGTAATTTACGTGCTTACAAGAATCTAACACTAATACTAATAGGCACTAATACACAATACTACTAATATTAATTTACCACTGCTTTTAGTCTCTACTACTACTAACTAATAGATGCTACTAACAAACGCTATTAGATACTACTATTACTGCTAATATTACTACTGCTACTGCTACTAAAAGACACTAATACCTACTACTGCTAATTACACCTACTACTGATAATCATGATAATATGCTACTATTTTTACTCACCACTGCTTTTACTGACTACCACTACTGCCAAATACTAATAGATACTACTGCCAAATTTCCTACTGCTTAGTATAGAAATAAACCAATACATCTTTTTGTAGGAGTTAAGATAAAATGAAAAAAACTATGAAACTGGTACGATTTATAATATAATTTCTTCACTAACCTACATTCCATCTATAAGATTATTAGTATTGAATTTTTGTTTGATACCTAATCGTTACTATAATCGTTGATGTTTCCTCTAAAGGAGGAATCCGAGCGGCTTTTTTAGTGTTTTGGAGAGAAAACGTGGCTTCGAAATCCTCTTCAGCAGAAAAACAGTGGTGATGTTCTTGGTCGTCGCACCAACCGATCCTGTCAAAAGTTATGTGACTAAGTTATGAAATGGTCATTGTTAGGATCAAACGGCGAAGGCTTCATAATACCTCTTTGGGTAGAGCCCTGCCTATAGTTGATCTAAAACTAGTACTTGACCCCCATAATTCCAATATACTACTGTAACTTTAATACTTCTAGAAGGAGGGGTACTGGAGATAAGGTGAGCATATCCTATATAAGGGTGACTTTAGTCACTATACAAACCGGAACTACCACTGGTTTTTCAATCTTTTGTTTTGAAGTAATCTGTAAATATAATCGATGAACTGGGGATTAGCCAGAGATCTTGAGATTATTCTGGATGGTTTGAATGCACAATCTTTTAATCGACCAGATACTACCAAGTACTACTACTACTACTAATACTAATACTACCAAGTACTACTACTACTACTAATACTAATACTACCAAGTACTACTACTACTACTAATACTAATACTACCAAGTACTACTACTACTACTAATACTAATACTACTAATACTACTACTACTAATATTACTACTACTACTACTACTACTACTACTACTACTACTACTACGACTACGACTACTACCAATTACCTACACAATACTATTCTATTGGCACTTTTTTGACTTACCATAATGGACAGGGCCTATAGAGATTGTACTACTTTTTATATTTTTGACAGTACACTACCTATGGCTAACAAACCATTCTCTGGTGGTCAATCCCTCAATAACCCCTTTTAAACTCTCTACTGAACTGTAATACACCCGAACAAACGCTATACTACTTTTCGCACCTAGTACACTTCCCATTCGCTCTGTAACAATATACACCAGTTCTAAACCAGTCTAAACCCTGTTCTAGCTGCCCATTTCCCAATACCTTCTATTCTGTATTAGTATTACTCTGTATTACTCTGTATTACTCTGTATTACTCTATACTCAGGTACTCGCTAGTCCCCTACTCTATATCGAGCTAGTTTTTAGTACTCTAATGAGTCTCATGGCACAGGGTGATGTCTATAGATCTATTTAGTTGTTAGTAAGTAAAATGTAAAGGATATCATTCTAGGGCGTAGTGTTCATAAGCTCATACCAAATCTTTTGGCTATTCTGAATCCCGAAAGGTCTCTTTATACTGAAACTTGACCATGCCCGGGTTTGAACCAAGATACTGAAGGCAAGTAGTTTTCAATTCTTATCAATTTTTATAGAAACTAGTGATTTCTGACCAACTTATAGATGGGTGTATCGTATTCTCGGGTTAAACCCAAAAAATTAACTTTCGGTTGCGGCCATACCAAGTGTAAAGTACTGTTTCCCGTCCGATCAACGTTAGTCAAGCCACTTAGGGCCACAGTGAGTGATGCAGTGGGAGACCATGTGTGAAATTGTGGTGCTGCAATCTTTTTGCTCCCACTCCAACTTCGAAAACTGCCTGTCCACTACTCTAGTATTCTGTCAATAACCAGTTCATACTGCAGTACTCAAGGCTAGTTTAGTTCCTGTATGGTGACCAGTCTAAGAATAGGGTCTAACTGTCTCCATAAGTGCATACTGACTCAAGAATAGTGCTAACAATAGACACTATTGTTATAAGTATTGTAGTGGAGTATTGTTATTAAGTATTGCAATGGAGTATTGTATTGTAGTATTGTTATTAAGTATTGTAGTGTATTGTATTGTAGTATTGTTATTAAGTATTGTAGTGTATTGTAGTGTAGTTGGGATGACTCATGAGCTATATAAAGGAGGGTAACAATAGAAAAATACGTGCTCATAACCAATTAAAAGGTGAAGCAGTTGCAAGCGAAATTAGAACTCTTGGCGGCATGTGTTGAGCCCCACACCAATACACCCCTACGCCAGGAATCACAAAAAAAAACCACTAAATAAAATCTCCCCTCATTTTCCCAGTTCCCATTTTCCCGTCTGAGTCTAGTCAGTGCACCGCAGCTGCACCGTGGCTAAAGCGCGTTAATTAATCAGTAGTGTCGTCCAAAGTTGTAGCGAGATCCGTGCCTCCGGGATACAAAACGGCGTGCCCAAAAAATATAAATAGACCTGGATTCCCCCCCCTTTTCTTCTTCCCCACTAACCCCCATATTTGCTCTTTTTTCTCTTCCCCTCCTATTTCTTTTTTTAGATCTCCCCGGATCGGATTGGCCCTGGTGCACCTGCAGGGTCCATAGCGTGGGTATTCTGGGCATATTCAGATCAGTGCATATAGTGCCGAAAAAAATATTTAGCGCGAGTCATAGCCTACCAAACCTCCGGTCCGGCCAAGCCACTATCCACCACCATCCAAAACCACAGTACATTTGCAAGAGTGTAATTTCACAGTACACAGTACCAAATCACCGAATTACAGCCGAGTGTACGGATCTTCATAGCGGAGACGACCCCACTGTGCAGGAAACCAGATATACATTACTCCAATCAATAACCTATCTATACCCGGATTAGTCAACACTCAGATCCTTCCAGCCACACCCAGTAACCACAACCAACCATAAGTGATAACTAGGTCTTGACCACGTGACAATCAGAAAAGACGACCAAGTGACAACCAAAAATAACAAACACGTGACTATCCAATACTTGATTACAATCTATAAAATAGTGAACCATTTTTAGTGATATTTATCATTACTAAAAATACTATTCCTACCATGCCGGCACTTAGAAAGTCCGAGAGAAGACAATCTATGGCCGAACGGCGCCCCAGTGCGTCGTATACACCTCTGGTGATCCCGCAATTGTCAGGGTTGGAGAAACCCAACAACTATAGTCTCAAAATCGACCACTGCGACATTTTGATCGTGGGCACCGGCTTGGTGGAGTCCATCTTGGCCGCTGCTCTTTCGTGGCAGGGTGTGGAGGTGCTCCATATAGATGCAAACTCGTACTACGGCGATTCCAGCTCCACCATGACCATCGACCAGTTGAAAAAATGGTGTGTGGAGGTCAACCTGGGCAAGGTGCAGCATTTTATGGATGCTCAGATATACGTACCGGGAGGAAAAGCCACGAATGGCTTTAGTAGCAAGGACTATGGAGTGGACTTGAACCCCCGCGTCATGTTCACCCAGCTGGACCTCTTGGCCTTGTTGTTGCAGAGTAGAGTGTACAAGTACTTGGAGTTCCAGAGCTTGTCCAACTTCCACGTGTTTGAAAACGACAACTTCAAGTCCAAATTGTCCAATACCACCAAGGAAGAGATCTTCACGGACCAGTCCATGTCATTGACCACCAAACGCTCGTTGATGAAGTTCTTGAAGTTCATTTTGCAGGATAACAATGACCCTGATAAGAAACTGCTTCTTTTGGAGAACTCCAAGACTCCTATAGCTGACTTTCTTGTCGATTGCTTCAATTTGCGCCTGCCCCAGGCCGATGAGCTTATATACTCCATTGGTCTCTGCCATAAGAAAGATACGCGGACTCCAGAGGCCGTGGCGCGTATGAAACGCTTCTTGGTGTCTTTTGATGTCTACGGCAACTTCCCAGTGATGGTGCTGAAGTATGGAGGTCCGGGGGAGCTCTCGCAGGGTTTCTGTCGAAGTGCTGCAGTTGCTGGAACAACGTATAAGCTCGATACGAAACTCGTGGACTTTGACCCGGAGGCCAAGACTGCCAAGTTCGACGACGGGTCTACGGTCAAGATCAACGAGAAGATCGTGGTTTCTCCTACGCAAATCCCCAAGTTCTTGGCTACGAGCTATGCGGAGTTGGAGGAGAAATTGCCGCAGTTCACGGTGACGAGGCTCATAACCATTCTCCGCAACGACTGCAAAGAGTGGATGACGGAAAAAGAGTCTTCGGCCGTGGTGGTGTTCCCGCCCGATTCCTTGCCCACTCATAACCAGCATTCCGTGCAGGTGGTGATTCAAAACGGAGGTTCTGGCGTGTGTCCCGAGGGGGAATCCATCTGGTACCTGCATACGTGCGAGCAGAATGCCACCAAGGCCAAACAGGACTTGGAGAGTGCTTTTAGTAAGATGGAAAGCGCCATTTTGCGGGAAAGTGCCACCAATCTCGAGGAAGTGCTTGACGAAAACGACTTCTCCGTGGATGAGCAAGGCACGCCCAAGTTGGTCAACTCATTCAAGCTTGGTGAGTTCTTGCAATCGTTTGTGCCCAAGAAAAACTTGGATATCGTGTGCAAGATCGGGTACGTCCAGGCCACGTACATAAACCCCGACCTCTCCAACGTCTTGTCCAAAGAACAGAGCTCCAAACTCAACATCTCCAGTTTGCTGGTCAAGGATTCCGACGATATCATGTTTCTGAACATGCCGTCGCTGGAGTTGAGCTACGATGGAATTGTGGGAGAGGTCAAGTTGTTGTACCAGCGCATCACTGGGTCCAGCGACGATTTCTTCATGATTGACTTTGAGGACGAGGACGAGGAGTATGAAGCGTCTCCACAGCGGAACCCGGCCTCCATCGACCGTAACATGCTGACCGAGCTGGCCATAGACGACTCCGACTACGATTCTCACCACGAGACGTTTGCCCATGACATGGAGCTCTAGGCACTATTTATGAGAGAAAAGAAAGAAAGAAAGAAAAAAAAATGAGTCCAGAACTAATAACCAAATGAAACAAAAACCAAATGAAACAAAATAATAAATCAAGGTTTGGTTTCTGGCGTTATGGTTTTGGGTTGGTGGGATGGTCAGTGTAATGCGACTGCATACTCAGGAAGCAGCCAGGGCAGCCAGACCAGCTGCAAAGCTGCAAAGCTGCGAAAACTCCCATCCTCACCGTCCAACCTCTATCCAGCTTCACTTATATACTTATACACTAGCTTCAAAATTAATTTATACACACCTTTCCCAAATAAATGTACCAAAGTTCTATAATTATGCTTCTAGTCTACTACTATTCAGGGCTCTACTGTCACTCACTATGTTTATGCCTATGTTTATGAAAACGTCATGTTATGTTTTCATGGTTTTGAATGGCTAAGGGGCATTTCCAGTGTTTCTGGGGGATTCAGAGAATGAACACTAGTAACGGAGTACCAGACCAAAAAAAAGAACCGTAACAGAAGAAATAACCAGCTTGAAATAGTATATATACTTGGTCGTAGCAGTGCGTAGTAGTGCGTAGTAAGCATAATCTATGTATGAGTCTATGGTTTTAAATTGTCCTAGTAAAAGTGTATCTGTTTAACGCTGTCTAATCGTCAGCTCTGTATAAGTGTAGTGTGCATGATTTCTAGAAAATTATGTAGACTGTTAGACCCACCATGAGTACACGCACTACATGGATGTATTTTCGAGCCTATGAATTCCAATTACTCATCAAGACGACATCACTCGTGACAAGCCGTTTAGCTGCCTTGCCTCACCTCTTCTTCCGGTTTTCACCGGTAATTACTTTTCAAGAACCGAGGTTTCCCTTTAGAGAAATCCATCGGCGAATAAACATAGTAAACAAAGCACTGGACATAACCAGAACCTAACAGACTTAGTACAAGAATAATCACAAGACCAGAACTATGGCTAGAACTAGAAGTAGTACTATAGGAGCTGTAAGACGATATATATTTCATTATAGGACTAGAACTATGGGACTAGTTTTAGAGCATATAATTAAAGCTAGAACTGGACCTAGAACCGGAACTAGAAATGGAGCTAGAACTAGAAATGGAACTGGAACTAGAAATGGAGTTATAGGACTCGTATTAAGATATATACCTATAACTTATAGAAATGGGGTATCCGTGAGTGAATTGAATGGTAGTTGTAGGAGAACTTTTTACCTAGTCAATTTGAGGCTTGTCCTAGTTTTAGATTTCAAGTCAACCTGTCAAAATTTTAAACCATGAAATTCCGTGGACCAGTCTCTAGTCTTTAGTCTCTGGTACTCCTCTTACCTATTAAACTCGCACCTCTAGTAGTACTAGTGTCTAGTCTCTGTAGTATTCCGTATACTATTCTACCACCTACGATACTCTCCTTACCACGCTATATTGTGTGTTCCTACTTATCTAATGCTCTACACTCCACACCATTCTGGTGCTCTGTAGTACCCTAATGTATATATATACTATGTACTCAATACTACTTTATACTATAAATACATACGAGTTCTAGTGGTGCTTTCTAGTTTACTCTATCCCTATACTACGGATTCTATACTATGGATTCTATCTATGGATTCTATACTATATGCTTTATATTACTACCACTACTCTAGCTATTATAATGTGGAAGTATGAATAGCGGTGGATGCCTTCTTACCACGACACGTGACCATATAGAAAATGAACCATCATCAATATTCGCCCAAGTCTAAATTACTTCACTTCATTGTGAAGTATGGACTTAAGTTGTACTTGTAAAATTTGGTTGATCTATATATTAAACATATCCTGCAGATAAACTAGGCACTGATTTATAGAAATCCCTCCAGTGAAAATCGGAAAAGACCGGAATATTTCGAATCTCTATAGATTACTATATAAGTTTGAAGTACTCATTATTTAATATGTAGCAGTGTTTTTTTTTGACAGTATTTGTTTGGTTCATTGAATTAGGTGGAAATATGACGGTGTTCAAGCTTTATGAGAACCTGATCAAGAGGAGTAAGAGAAAATAATAGAAAAAGAATGAAATAAGTAGAAGAGTTAAAGAAGGGACAAGGAAGGACTAAGAAAGGAGGAACAATAAAAATTAATCGGAGAGTAGCCATTTCTTCTGGATACTTGAATACATTGGTTCGCGCACGACCTTCAAGTATATTGTGTTGATCAGAAGAGAAGGAGAAGAATACCATATATATTTAGTTTGAAGTTTGATCTTGGGCCTTTCTAATGACTATGACCATGGGGACTTTGTTGCTTTAATATTGAATATATTTTATACCTACTGCAGTTAGAAAGGTATATTATATTTATAGATAATTATGCAGCGGGGACAGAGTAATCTAATGAGTCTATACTATTAAGAAAATCTCATTATCTTTCATATCTCTTAGATAAATTTTGAAATGTGGTAATAAGCAAAGTTCCGAAGGTGCGGTGGGTCAGAAGAGCTAGTCCCCGGACTAACTACTCATCACCTCGGAAGTACAGAACAGAACAGAACAGAACGGAAATGAGTTACAATCAGTATAGTACTAGAGTAGGATAGTATTCTGGTCGAGTATAGTATAGTCAGTATACTATAGTATAGTCAGTATAGAATGTCGTTAGTATAGGCCCATAGTTAATATAGACTGTAATAGGAGTGAGGTGGTAGTACTAAATAGTGTACTAAAAGATAGTGGCATAGTCCATATGGCCAATATGTGTAATATAGTTAGTACAGTCAGTATAGTCAATATAGTCAATATAGTCGATATAGGTCTTATAGGTACTAAGTACCATTACTATTTACTACTATGTACTATTACTACTAGATAGTACTAAGTGCTGACTCAGGTATCTTGAATACTAGACTACCAGACTGTTTAACTATTCTTCTATACAACATCAGAGAAGATCTCCATAAACATGTGCTTTCATCTTGTATACTAGACTACTCACGATGAACCAGACGATGAACCATACTATGGGGTAGTAGTAAACGATGGAGTAGTAGTAGACGATGGAGTAGGAGTAGACGATGGAGTAGTAGTAGGGTAAGTATTTAGCGCATAATTATTCGCTTTGAAAGTACCACTCAACATTCGCTATAGGCTCATATGATCTTGTCATCATTGGTCCAAGTTAGCCTCCAATGCAGACAAAAGACCCAAGGTAGTAAAGTAGTTGGTCCATTTATCTTCAACATCAAGCTTATCAATGTCGTTGAAGTCAAAGTTCTCGTTGAGGTAGTCGTTGGAGCTGTATATTAAAACATAAGTTTTACAGTAAAGAGTAGCTTATAATAATGTGCAGTTTTCATTGGTCTTATACGTTCTACGTTAAGATTTAGACTCATTTTCCATAGCTATAATCCTTTGATGCGAAAAAAATAACAGAATAGGTGGAGTGTTATTCAAAAAGTTGCTTTCTGGCAGGTTCTTGGAGATTGGTATAGTAGTAGTGATACTAGTGGTAGTATCTAATAGTGTTTGGTGGTAGTACTAGTGGTAGTAGTATCTATTAGTGAGTAGTAGCAGTATAAGGTATCTGTTAGCAATAGTAGTAGTATAAGGTATTATTAAGTTATGGAAGTATTCGGTGGTCGTGGTATTAGGTAGATATTAGTACTATTAGTGGGTAGTAGTAGTAGTAGTAGGTATCTGTTAGTGATAGTAGGTATTGGTGTCTAGTAGTTTGTATTATTTCATAGCAGTGGTCTTAGGCAGTAGTGGTAATAGTGTTGGTAGTAGTAGTAGTAGTAGTAGTAGTAGGTATTTGTTAGTAATAGTAGATATTGGTGTCTAGTAATTCGTCTTAATTCGTAGTAGTGTTATTAGGCAGTAGTGGTAGTAGTAGTAGCAAGAGGAGCCTAAGTGTGGAGCCTTTATGACACTGGACTTCAAGTTTTGCAGCCAATGCGTATGCCATGATGCCATGATCAGTAATGGACTGAGGACCCGCACACACCGCGCTCTTCATCCCACTACTATAGTCCATGAGTATCACCCATCATCACCAATCACCAAATTAGTGCTCACCAATCACCAACCACCAACCAAACCAGTAGTAACCACACAACCGTCCCTAGACTCTACACTACATCTACATATGTTTCAGAGAGGTAATAGAGGATTCGAAAGTTGTTCATAAATAAAAATAAAAATAAAAATATTTAGTGGCAGTGGTTCTATAATCAAAGAGTGTATAGTTTTTTGTAAAGTGACTTTTTTTGTATGGGGTGGGTAGACTTGTGTTGGTGTTGGTGGTGGTGTTGAGGGTGGATGCAAATATTGATGGATTTTGGGGTGGTGGATTTTGTGCGAGACTGAGGCAGGAGTGGAGAGTGCGAGAAGTGCGGATGACTGAGGTAAGTTAGGGCTTGAGCCCTAATGAGATTCCCACGTAGTGTGCGCACTGGCCGGGCGCGCGCAGCCCAGCCGAAAAATTATACCTCGCACCTCTTTCTTCTTCACTGAGCAGTATACTGACGAAGAAGTCCATAATGTCTGATATCGAAGAACAACAAGTCGTCGAAGAGGTTGCCGTTGAGCAACAAGAGTCTTCCATTTCCATCGAGGATGCCTTGAAGGTGGTGTTGAGAACCTCCTTGGTGCACGATGGTTTGGCCAGAGGCTTGAGAGAGGCCTCCAAGGCTCTTTCCAGAAAGGAGGCCCAATTGTGTGTCTTGTGTGACTCTGTTACCGAGGACTCCATCACCAAGTTGGTTGAGGGTTTGTGTAACGAGGGTGACGAGAAGATCCCATTGATCAAGGTCTCCGACGCCAAGTTGTTGGGTGAGTGGGCCGGTTTGTGTCAGTTGGACAGAGAAGGTAACGCCAGAAAGGTTGTTGGTGCTTCTTGTATTGTTGTCAAGAACTGGGGTGCTGACTCTGAGGAGAGAAACATCTTGTTGGAGCACTTCTCTCAGCAATAAGCGTCCAGTGTATGATAATCTTATGATACTTTAATAAAGTGACAAAAACACTTCATAGTGCTGTAGATGCTGGACATCCATACATAGCGTAGTCTCCCACATGTACTTGGCGTAATTTTCTCCAACCCATGCCCTCTTAATTTATGAGTCGCGCACGACCCACATATGCCACCAACATCAACATCAACACTTTGATAAGGGTATATCTATTTACAGGACTAATTAATCATAAAGAGGTTTCGAAAATCTTGTTCGTGGGCTGCACGTGACAGTACTGTTTGTGTGGCCGGTTTTGCCAGTTCCGGGGCTTATATCCAGTTCCGACCTATTGACTCAGGTCATTTTATCCTCCACAAAATAAAATATATCTTTGATATTTGAGAAGATATGGATTCATCTTAGTTTCGGGAGATATATGTCTCTTTCGGAACGCAGAATCTGAAGTGTATGGGCCATTACTTGGGGTATGTATATATATCACGTGACTAGAGATTTTAGATCCGGGGGTTATATGCAGACTGTCCCAAAATCTAAAGCTTCCCCCCCTTTTAGCTGCACACAACTTCCTGAAATAGTCTTTTAGTGATTTACGGTGAACTTAGGTATATTTGAATACTGCTCATGAGATTGACGTACTAAATCTCCCCCGGCTTTGGCGTGGACAGAAGAAAACGAACAGTTCTAAATTGCAACGTCTAAAAAACATCGACAGCTTTTTTTCCAAAGAAATGCATGAGTGGAACTTGAGACATCCGACTCAATTGTTTGGGAGAAGCAAGAATGTCATACTTATTCCGCCTATTTTTACCCACTCTGGCAGTGCACTAGCACCTTAAGCCATGGAGCCTGGGGAGTGTATATACGGGAATAGTCAAGAAGAACCAACATTCTACTGTTCTACTTTTCTACTTTTCTACTTCTTTTTCCTGAGGTATTTTACTGGATACATAAGTATAAAGTCGTGTTAGCTCAAACATACGGTTTTGTCTGAGGTGACTTTGATTAAACACACCCTTTCCTGCATGCAATGTGTAAAATACGAAAGTTCAGTACTTACTCATTACAATAACTCGTTAATTTAATAGTCAGTATGAATAATCTCCTTGACTGTAACAATATCGAACTATCAAATATCACACGTTTATCTTCTCACGCAGTTGACCACAACAGCATTTTGGCTACCCAAGATCCACACTATGTTATGTTCTTTTAAACACGTTTGGTTAGCTAAACTTGTGTTCGTTGAGGATTCCTCAAAGAGAGAACTCTGAGCCATAATAGCACAACTCCACTTAGTAGTAGAGAATTCGGAAGAAATAATAGACGACAAGGGTTAGTCATCTCCAATACCAATACCCATAACAATTCTCAAGGTACAGGAAATGGCAGTGAATATAACCATGAAGAGAAAATAAGGCATTGAAAACTCTTTGCCAGAACAGTAGTGGTAATTATTCTAGAGCATTCGAAACGGCGTTTGCAAAGGCTATTGTTAGAGTTATAGGGCGTAGGCTTCATAATACCTCTATGGGTAGTGCCCTACCTATAGTGGATCTAACACTACATGAAGCAAATCTGTGAACGATGAAATGTAGTTGTTTGAGTCGCTCAGATTTGTAGGGTCTCTTTCTCTACAATAACTCCTGAAGCTCTCTATATAATGGTCATAACGGCCAGAATAGCCTATACACCATGAGCCTTCTATGAGCCTTCACATGAGCAAACACTCCACTATACATAAATTTACTATAATTTTTAATCCCCCTTTGCAAGTACGAAATATCAGGCCCTGTTAAAATAAATGAATAATAAATTCAAATAAATAATATAGGCATGGATATATACAGAGGTTTACATTAAGTACGCGCACGAGCACTTGACTGCGAAAACCGGGCCCAAAACGGTGCTCACTGAAAAAGTAAAGCTCCACCCATTCTACACACCAACCCACAACTCTAATTCACTATAATCTCCACAATCTCCGTTTTTCCGTAATCTCCATAATCTCCATAATCTCCATAATCTCCTAATTTCCATAATTTCCATTACCCGGTTACAAGACCCATCAACAAAAGGCAAGTCTCCAAGAGGTATCAGTAGATCCAAAGCTAGTTGCAGTCTACACAGTGCAGTGTAAACTATAGAATAAAGGTGGTAGATAAAGTGACGTGACAGAATATCACCATATTTTTTGTTTCTCTTTAAAGTGTTCTCTCATCTCAACCTACCACTAAGTTGTGTTGTGACTGGGTGTCTTGTGTATCATGTCCTATTCTTACCATGCACTATTCTTACTAGGCTCAGCACTCGCATTACTCACATCACTCACATCACTCACTTCTCGTCTTGTGTATTGTGTGTTGTGTGCAGGTAAATACACCTATCAATCAGTTAACCACAGTACTCCCATGTTTTTGTTGCTCTCTTAAGTCTGATACCTAACCACTCTATCACTCTATCACTGTTTTACTCGATCACATTGTCAATCCTTTAATCTGTATATTATTTGTGTACTTTGTTTCTGCTCTGTTGACAGTATTCTCTGTTTCTGTTTATCAGTGGTGCGCGAACTCACTCCAACAACATGCCTTCTATAGACCAGTACACACGGCGAGAGGCCCGAATAAGAGGCTCAGGGTATGTAAGTAGTCCAGCTAACAAGAAGCGTTAGGACGAGTTATGCAAGCCTGGGATAGTGACTAACTGCAGGAACCGGGAGATCAAGGTCGACCAGCTCAATATTCTGTCTTCAGATGGGAAACACGACTCTGACCCAGTCAAGCCGGAGGATACACCATGGGAGAACCAAGAGGAGGAGCCCTTAGTACGAGTTCTGGACAATCAGATTTTGACCAATCAAATTCTGGCCAACCAAACTCTGGCCAATCTTAATCAACCTATACCTTCCACAAATTCCAGTCAGAACCATAATCAGAAACCACCCAAAGAGGATAAACAACTTTCTAGAAGACCCTCCAATCAACATAAACACCATAAACCTTCTGGTGAAGCTCTACGAGAAAAACGGAAGTTGACGTTTAGCTCCGATGAAGATGATGAAGACGACTTTAAACCTTTGAATTACAAAATCCTGCACACAAGCAAATCTCCCAAACCCGAAGCAACCAAAGATGATCTACAAACCTCTATGCATATGGACTACTCGGAATTGGATTACGATATCGATGCAGACCCTATGGATAATAATGGACTGCATACAAGCGACGGCGACCCCATCATCAAGCAAGAAGTCATGGACGACAAACCGGCCAAGCGAAAAAGAGGCCGGCCCAAAAAAGGAGAAGCCCAGAAAAAGACTACCACAGTCACTCGTAGGTCCAGAAGAGTGGTGGATAAGCCAACACTTCGGAAAAGTCACGTGACAGTGCCCACCAAAGTCATAAATCCCAAACCTTTCAGTTCCATGGCCCTTCTTCTTGCACATAAAGCCAAGCCTGAGCAACATACAGGGGTCCGGCTGTTAGGGCTGAATTCCAAAGGAAAACAGCGCCCCTTGACCATCGATTCAGAGAGGCTATATACGGCCAGCACACGTGACCGGCGCTTCAACCTCACCACTTTGGACGTACTAAAACATTTTGTGGACGAGCATTCGCCTCGTCCAGCGGCCAACGAAGTTATCGGTGAAAACGTGGTGTTGACCGAATTCAAGGCGCATCTCAAGTTCTACCTCGACCATTTGCTGGACTTGCATTCCAGCGTGGGCGACATTTCCCACGACTTGGCCAGTGTGCAGAGGAAAAAGAACGAAGTTCGTAGGAGCATTTTAGAGCTCCAGAAAAAACACTCGCTGGTAGGGGCAGAGCTAGCGGTGGAGCGCAGAAAGTACTATGAGATGAAGGAGAAACACCATGAGTTCATGCATATGGTGGGAGCAATTGGAGAGCTCAAAACGGCGATTCTGGGCGAACCCCAGGCTCCGGACTTGAGTGCGCACGTGATGCTGTCTCTTACAGATCTCCAGAGGGTTTTGAATCCAAACTATGGCTTGCCTGCACAGTTGCAGTCCGTGGTGAAGAGTCTAGGAGAACTTCAGGGACAGAAACATTAAAAAGAAAAGTATCCACTTGAAGAATCTGGACTGGATTGTGAATCGACAGAACCTGGATTTCATACAGTTTTGGTGACCAGAGAGAAGATACAGTTCATTGATCCTACCATTATACACACCATCACCCCAAAGGTTCATTGACTCATCATAATATTCCGCTAATGGAATCCATATTAATTTATGATTCTTCTCCTATTCCACCAATCGTGAGTATAGGAACTGTTCGGCTACATGACTCTATTAACCTACTCAGGAATGAGGTTAAGTGTCAGATTTCATGGGTATTGGGAATCAGGTATCAGGTATCAGGTATCAGGTATTATGTATTGTGTATTATAAACATTAGATGAGGTATTAGGTATTATATGTATTACATGTATTATATATATAGATCAGTGTCATTGTTTAGAGGCAGCAGCTAGATTGTATAAGTGTAGTTATGATTTCTGGTAAGTCCAGGGTATTTAAATTACGGCATGAGTGGTGAGGAGTGGCAAGTTTTATAGCAATCCTATACTCAGTAATAGTATGTAACAGTTAGTAGCAATAATAGTCAGTAGTAGTAATAGTCAGTAGTAGTAATAGTCAGTAGTAGTACTTGTTAGATTCTTGTTAGCACGTTTAATACCCCATCGTTACTATATTCATTGATGATGCCTCACAGAAAGGAATCTGAGCGGCTTATATAACTTAGTAAAGTAGTAGGGGTAGTAGTAATACATATCGAGTCCCTAGATAGTGGTACCTTCTTGTTAGTACTTTTGATGCCTTATTATTACTGTATTTGTTGAGGATTCCTCAAGGAGAGGAATTGGCGCTAGTTAAGTATTCTGAAGAAAAGTAAAAAGGTCTAGACCTGGTGAATTGGCTCAGAGAAATGATCCCTGATTTTCGTGGCTTCGAAAGACTCTTCCCCTGAACTGTAGCACCGACACTGTTAATTGGTTTGTGACGGCCTTGCAATGGCATTTGTTAGAATCATACGGCGTAGGCTTCACAATACCTCTATGGATATTGCCCTGCCTATAGTGGATCTAACATATAGTGTATAGTGAGTATAGTGTATAGTATAGTATATAGTAAGTATAGTATATAATGCAATACAGTATGGCGTAGTGTGATATGGTTTATAGTATTACACCATTCTATAGTATGATGTAGTCATGGCATAATGTAGTGTATAATGGGGTGTAGTGTTGCAGTATAGTATTAATTTTTTTTTCTACTATCAGTACAGTGTAATAATAAAATAGGAGTATAGTCGTATAACACATTGCAGTATGGAATAATGTAGTGAAAGGTCCAGCATAGTATAGCCAGTAGTACAGTAGTACAGTAGTATAGTACAGTGTAGTATAGTGTAGTGTGTTGTAGTTTATAATCATAGTATAGTATAGTATATAATGTAGTAGTTAAAGTTATATTCAGTAGTATAATGTAATTAATCTCGCCATTAGTCGTAGTAGCAGTATAGTATAGTAGTGTAGTATGGTGTTGTCTGATATGGTTTCTAATCTTATAATATAATTTAGTGTATGGTGCAATGTAATCCACGGTGTAAGGTAGTCTAAAATCAGTAGTACAGTAATATACTATAGTATAGTTTAGTAGTGGAAGTGTAGAAGAATAAGTATTTACTCTATCATCAATAAAGATTCGTAATGTAGTCTATATCTAGAACTTTAAGGGGAGATGGGTCCGACTGTACATATACAGGCACATTCAATTCTGGTCATACTAGCTACTGGATCGGCATATTAAACTAGCTCACCACAGCCTCAACTAGCTCGTCCTAACACTAGATCATATTATACTAGCATTCAGCCTCAACAAAGGTCAGGCACCTCCCAAAAGAAAACAGAAAGAGAGTCCCACACCGGATTTACGTCCACCCGGATTTACTTCCAACCGGATTTTACACCTGGATTTACTTCCACCTGGATTCACGTCTGTCTGGATTTACGTCCAACCGGATGTTCGTCGGCCCGGATGTACGGGTGCACCGGCCCTTAATCGTCACCCACCAAGGCCATGATCATTCTGTACAAGTAGAAGAAGAACATCAACAAGTGAAAGCCCAACTTGACAAAACTCTCCTTCTTGTGCTTCGACAAGGTGCGGAAAATCTCAGTGGCGTCCAACAAGTGGTTCTTCTGGATGAACTTGTTGACGTTAAATGCCAACAAAGGCAAGTTCAACAAAAACACAAGCCAGAAACCATTGACCAAGAAAAGAACAGTCAAGACGCCGTGCAACGCAGCCTCGGGGATGAACCACGGGTTCAACTTGTGGCACAACTCAATGGGGTTGATGTAGTCACTCTCCAAGTCCGAGTACATGATGGTGAAGAACACCTGACTAAATAGGTTCACTGCATTGACAATGACGGCAAAGATAAACAACCTAGGGTTAGTAAATACGCCTTATAAGCACATCCTTCGCAAATACATACCAACTTTCCACGGACATTGTGTATTACTTCCTTCAGGCTATGAGAATATTATCTTGGTGCGATGGAAGCAAGTTCAACGCAGGTGCACGGGTGCAGCCTCGGATCCTCACCACTCCAGACACCACACCTACTAACATGTGGGACTATACTTACTATAGTATGCTATAGTATGCTATAGTATATTACTATACTGGTATATTACTATAGTATACTGGTATATTACTATACTGGTATATTACTATACTAGTATACTAGTATACTACTATACTGGTATACTACTACCATACTAGTTTACTACTATCATCCTACTATACTACTGTACTACTATACTACTGTACTACTATACTACTATACTAACACACTCTATTACGGTATACTATGGTACCACACTACTATACTACTATACTAACACACTCTATTACGGTATACTATGGTACCACACTACTATACTACTATACTAACACACTCTATTACGGTATACTATGGTACCACACTACTATACTACTATACTAACACACTCTATTACGGTATACTATGGTACCACACTACTATACTACTATACTAACACACTCTATTACGGTATACTATGGTACCACACTACTATACTACTATACTAACACACTCTATTACGGTATACTATGGTACCACACTACTATACTACTATACTAACACACTCTATTACGGTATACTATGGTACCACACTACTATACTACTATACTAACACACTCTATTACGGTATACTATGGTACCACACTACTATACTACTATACTAACACACTCTATTACGGTATACTATGGTACCACACTACTATACTACTATACTAACACACTCTATTACGGTATACTATGGTACCACACTACTATACTACTATACTAACACACTCTATTACGGTATACTATGGTACCACACTACTATACTACTATACTTTGCTATTTATTATACTGCTCCTATACTATAGTACCATATTACTACACTACTAACTATACCACTAACTATACTGGGTAATATACTGTACTACTATAGTATTCTATTACAGTGTACTACTCCTGTGCTACTTACTTTACCACTACTTACTATAGTTTTAACACTACTATACTAGACTATTGCATACTATACTAGACTACTATTAAATCGCATATCATAAGGCTATACTCACTAACCCACTACTACACTACTATAGTATTCTAGAGCACCATACTACTTAACACTTCTATACTTTGCTACTTATAATGTTACTACTATACTGTGGTAATGTAATTACTACTATAGTATTCTATTACACGACTTACTATACTACTTCACCAGACTACTTACTTCACCAAACTAATATACTATACTTTCTTACTATACTATAGTGTATTATTTTACACTGCTATACAGTGTTACCTACTATACTCCTATATTACACCACTATATTATACCACGTTTTTACTATAGTTTTAACCCTATTACAATACTTTCTATGGTCTCACACTACTGAGCCACTATATTCTATTACAGTGCATTACTAGAATACTATACTATACCATGGTACACTACTTAACAATAGCTATTATAGAACTATACCATACTAACACACTACTATACCATACTACTACAGTGCACTACAATACTCCTACTATGCTACACTGCACTGATAGTAGAAAATGAATACTAATACTCTACACACTGATGTACAACACCTTCCAGTCTACACTCTATACTACAAACTATGTTATACTGTACCATTGATGATAGGCTCCTCTCTTTGACTTAAAGAATACTGTTTTTGGCTTATATCACTTTGCAAGCTTGTGTGTTAGATCCACTATAGGTAGGGCCCTGCCTATCGAAGTATCATGAAACCTACTCTGTCCGATCCTAACAATGGCCAGGCCATCATTGTACGAAGTACTATGATGACAATCCTCACCATTGTTCTCGTGAGGAGTTTCTTGATGTCACGTTTCTCTGTCTATTTATATAAGCCGCTCCGGTTCCTCTCTTTGAGGAACCATCAACGAACATAGTATCAATAAGGCATAAATGTATCAAAGAACATAACTGTTAGATCCACCATAGGCAGGGCCCTGCCTATGAAGGTATTATGAAGTTTCTCAGTCTGATTGTTACAATGGCCATTGCAAACGCCGTGTCACGACCATCCTTGTATGAAGTACTACGATGGCTCTTTCGAATATTCTAGAACAATCCTTACCATTGTTCTAGTGGAGAGTTTTTCGATGCCACGTTTCTCTCAAAGTTATTTAAGCCGCTCCGGTTCCTCTCTTGAGGAACCATCAACGAACATAGTTTTAGTTAGGCATAAATGTATTAAAGAACATAACAATAACAGATATACAGATATATACTCTAATATAGTACATTGTCGGACCAGTAATAACCGCCACACCAATTCCAGAATTGGCCTTTAATAAGAATACCAGTGGACCAGTAAATCGAAACCGGTAGTAATGACTGATGATCATTTCAATGACCAGTAATATCAATATCGGTAATATCAGTCATACTCATCTCACTTAGGTCGATATCAGTACTGACCGTAATCGGTATACCAGTAATACCAATAAAAGAGCACCAGTTCAATGACCAGTAATATCAGTAATGAGCTGTCAAACCATTCTCAGTACCAGTGATCTACTGAGATACTACCTACTGTATATTTCTCTATATCTACTGTATATCCACTGATATACTCTACTCACTGTTATGATATGTATACTGGTATACTTTATACTGATATCTCTGTACTTCTCCATGATTAGTATACTGATATACTTCTTAATGATATGTATACTGCTATACTATCCACTGATATACTCTACTTACTGTTATGATAAGTATACTGGTATACTATCTAGTGTATACTATCTACTGATATACTACATACTGATATTTTTGACATACTGTATATCTACTGATTGGTATGACATGAAACTGATATACTATGTACTTAGAGGTAAATATTGAGACACTATCTAATTGTTAGATTCTTGTTGTTACGTTAAGTACTAAGTTATCTTTATTCGTTGATGATTCCTCGAAAGGAGGAATCTGAGCTGCTTATATAACTTTTCAACAGAAGGAGTGACTGGTAGATGGCTGGTTAGAAGACCTTATATAATGGACATTTTTAGTACCAGGCAGAGAGGCTTCATAATACCTCAATAGGTAGAGCACTACCTATGGTGGATCTGACACTAATGGATGTATACTGATATGCTCTATACTTTATGATCATCTATACTGATATACTTCTTTATGATCATGTATACTGATGTACTTCTTTAGGATTGGTATAGTGGTATACTTCTTAATGATTGGTATACTCCATGCGGATATAGTATATAATTTGCTAGACTACTAGACTATCTACTGATACTCTGTACTTGTTCATTTACTATGTATACTGGTCTCTGATGTATACTAATCTCTGATGTACTAATCTATCATGTACTGGTTTACTATATACTGGTTACTCCTTGCGAGTCCAGGGACTTTTTGCTTGACCCGTCTCCGATTCGTAGTACGTTGGAAACTGGTACTTCCCGTACCGGATCAAGTCCCTCCACTCTCCCTCCTCGTACACCCTGCGCATCACACTGAGAGGGTGCTCTGTATCATTAGAGTCGTACACGATTCCCTGGACCCAGTTGCCTAGGCGAATGATCCGGCCCACCACCCCATCACTCTTCACATCAAACACCATATTCACATCCTCCCTTTCTCCCCCCTCTTCTTCTCCTATTGCCTTTTTTGGCTCTGTTCCCTCTCGCACCTCGGTGTTTGTTGTTGTTCTTGTTGGACATAGAGACCTCCAGATCTCCACATACGGAGTCACTTTTCCTGTTTCTGGATTGACCATTTCGCCCGTCTCCTTGCGGTCTTCACTTCCCTCAATGGGCCAAAACGCCCCGATATCGGGGAGACTCCTGCACTCGGCCAACGGCCGCTTGAGCCTGAGCGACGCGATAATCTCCGCCAGGTTGATGGAGTGGTTGAAGCGCACGCGATTTGTTCCGCGCAACTCCTCTTCTTCCCCCACAATCACCCACTGGAATACCTGCTCAAAGGCCTCCACCTGCTCATGATTGCCCACATATGGGTATTTGTCCTTGTACACCCGTACATCCACAAACCGGTCTTGTTTGCTGGTGAACACAAGAGTGCTGGTGAGTTCTTCGGGCGCCTCGGGCTCCCACTGGAGACTGACTCGGGTAGATAATACCATGGTGCAAAAAAATAAAGAAAGGTGTTGGGTGTGAAAGAAACAGTGTGAAAGAAAGTGGATGGGTGTAAAGGTGGAATTCAGTTTTGATAAGCGCGCACATTTACGCTATTTCCGCTGACATTCCGCACTCTCCACTGATTCCGTTCACTTTTCTGATTCCGCTCACTTTTCTGACTTCGTTCACCGCGGTCGCTTTCTCGCACCTGCACATCGCGCTGCGGCACACCTTGCACCCGATCGTCCTCCGATACCCGGGTGCCGTCCAATTCCCTGAGGTTGGTGAAAAACTCCAATAAAAGACTCTCGTAGCTAATGCGGTCCTGCACGTGCTTCTTCTTGCCGTCCTGCACCAAGCCCCGGAAAAACTCCCGGTCCCGGTCCCGCCACTCCGCCGTGCTCCGGCTCACCGTTTTATAGTGGATCGAGAAGGTTTCAATATCGTCTATTGCATGGATTGGGATTGGGCTTTCGGTGATATGCGCCTTGGCATCCACGCGATGGTCGAGCTCGTCGGGGCTGAAAACGTAGGGGTAGAACCGGAAATTAAGTGCATTCAACCGGAGGTCAAGCACCACCAAGCTTTTGCGGGACTTCGCAAGACTCGTCACCAAATCCTCCATGCTGGACATGTTGTTGCTTAGAAGAAAGAGTTTGCGGAGCCTGCAAAGTGAAGCCAACCCGCTTAAACTCTCGAACTTGTTGAAATTGAGATTCAACTCCCGGACGTTGGGGAACATGTCTCCGAATTGGGAGGGGAGTGACGTTAGACCCACTGCTGATAAGTTCAAGACGTTCAAATTAAAGAACGATAAACTGCAATGTTTTCGGAAAACACTCTCCATCGATGAAACCCCGGAAAGATCCATGCTGATCACATCACGTGCACTCTGGAGAATGTCCTCCACCACCTCGGAACTGACCTGGCACCAGGCTGAAAACTCCTGCAAAAACTTGAGTTTTTTGAGCCCATTCACGACTTCGATTCTGTTTCCATCAATACGAAGAATCCGTAAATAGGGGAAATCCTGCACATCAATGGACCTCAAATAATTGAATTTCACACAAAGTTTCTTCAACTTTCCGTGTCGTTTTTGACACACTAGCTTGCTTAACTTGTTCTCGTTGACATTCAAAATCCGTAGATTCGGAATATGCTCGAGTCCTTGCACGCACGTGACCATGTTTTCCGCCATATTGAGTTCCTGGAGATTGGCAAAATTGTACCTTGCAAAGTCTAACTTGCCATGGATCTTATTCCGGCTGACATTTAGCGAAATGAGCGACCTCAATGGCCGGAGCTCTTCGATACCTCGAATCTGATTGCCCAGCAAATTCAATTGCGTCAAGTTGTGGCTGGCATTTAAACCTGAAAGTGTCTCCAATCGGTTGAACGATGCATTCAAAATCTGCAAGTCCCGGAGCTTCCGGAACGAAGCCCTGCTATCGAGGAAATTCTCCGAAACATCCAATTCCGATACGCATGTGGGTAAACCTTCCACGAACGCCAATTGGTTCTGGGAAACATCCACACTCTGCAAGGACGGGAGGTACAAGTCTAGACTCTCCAAATGGCTGATGTTTTTCCCGGACAACGTGATGGAATGAATCTTCTCCCATACAGATTCATCCGTGGAGCCTGTAATCAACGAAACAATATCTTTATTGGACTGTGAAAACGTATTGTTTGTCAAGGCAGAAACAGCAGTCACATCGAAGTGCTGGGACCGGTTGGAAGTGCCAAAACTGGATTCTGGGAGCTGGAACGAAACCTCCAAGTTCTGGTCCAGCCGTTTTTTCTGCAGAGGCCGCTTCAAGATGCTCAAATCACGGTCAAAATTGTCTCGTTCGCCTTCTCGTCCTTGCACGTCGAGAGAAGACACCAAATCCTCAATGGAATCGAGACTTCCTCGTAACGTATTCTCTTTATCATTGGATACCCATTTCTGTTCTCTTGGATCTAGAATCATATTGCCATATTGGTCGGGGTACTCACCTGGTTTGACCACGCCTTTGACCACAGAACTGCGCCGGATATTGTTGGCACTGGAAAGGCGGAGCTGGGATGGCCGTTTCCACTTGATGAAGTTGGCTTTTTCGGCCAAATCCTCTTTTTCCTCCACACTCTCTATTGAGTACTTTTTCTCCACACTCTCTCTTGAATACTTTTTCTCCACATTTTCTCTTGAGTACTTTTTCTCCACATTTTCTCGTGGAAAACTCTTCATTCCCACTTCCCTTGGGTACTTCCTGACCGACAGCATGGAGCTGCCCAAAAACGGAACTGCTTCCGTGTCTGCTGTCTCTTTCAGGAGATCCAGCTGCACCTTCCCACTATCGTCCTCCGACAGCTCGCTGGTATACTCCGAATTTAAATCAGATAACTTGTCAAAAGTATAGGAGTTGTATTCTCCTGCATTAGAGCCGTTCCGGGGCGGAGCATGACCCAAAGAAGTCTTTTCTTCCGTTGTATAGTCATCAACAGAGTACTCATAGGCATAGTGCCTGTTTTGAAGCGGAACTGAGTCCATTTCCAACTCGGAATCCATGGTTAGTTGAGCACTGCTTGAAGACGTGAAACTGCGCACTTTATTTGGCTTGGGAGTCGATGTGGCAGTGTTTTGGTTTTGGATGAACAGTAGTGAAGGCTGATGAAACGATTCAGGCGACTTCTTATCGAAAAGGTGGTCTCCCGTGGGCCGTTTTTTCTGGATATGCGCAAAGATATGGTCTGCGTTCTTCATGAAGTCCTTATCGGTGTAATCCTTGGATTTGGTGAAGTCACTGATCCGGAGCTCGAACTTTGGGAGCAGCGACGGTTGCTTGGGGTGTCTCTGCACACTATTGGCATTAGATCTGACTTTCTCCACAAACTGATTCAACACCGACTTGGTGAACGTATCGTATGCGTTTCCAAAGAGTTTCAACGGCAGGCCGATCACAGGGTAATCGTCAGGCTGGTCCTTGACCTGCTCTAGCATATTCTCCAACTGGACTATCTGCAGTTCCGTAAGATGGTTTTCTGAGTCTTTGGTGGCTATGGGCGTGGAGACTGTCGACATCAGGGAGAAGCCCGAAACAGCGGATTTCAATTCGGGTCTGGACACGTCCTTTGATTGGTCAAAGTATTTGGAGTCCGGTTTATTGGAATCCTTGGATTGGTCAAAATACGACTGGAACACTTTCTGGAGAGGCGGTTCCAGGTCCATTTTGCTCTGGTAGCCATCTGCAACCTTCTTCCAGATAGGAGTGGTATGAGCCCCGTTCTCAGCAGCATTAGCATTGTGAACAAAGGTGTTGGAGTCCGAGGTCAAGAAGTTCAAAGGCATTTCCTTATTTTTGGACCCCACCACGTGTTCCTCCGGCGAAGCCTCGTCCCAGCGAGTCTCTAGCACCGACGGCATCCAGTTGGGCGTATGTTCATCGTCAAGAGAGCGGTTTTTCGCCCTCAAAGTGGAGGTTTTGATGGCTGTTTCGGACACATCAGCGAGGATGGCCTCGAGGGCGTTTTCCGAAGTCGTTTCATGGAACAGCGTGCCGATCTGCGTCTTGGTCCGGGCATTAGGGTGCAGTTTATGCTTGAAGGTATTGGGAACCGAGATTCCATTGACACTGGACACTTCATCCTTGAAACCTGAGTTGGGTTTGTATCGGAGCATGTTCTTGTATTTGTTGTTGTTGTTGTTGTTGTTGATATCAATCACTCTAGTTCCTGCATCTGCTCCATTCGAGATGTGGAAATTCTGAGTATTCTGGTTGTTCAAATTATACTCCAAATCAGTATTTTGGTTATTTTGGTTATTTTGGCTATTCTGACTATTCTGAATATTTTGGGTATTCTGACTACTCTGACTATTTTGGTTTTGGCTGTGGTTCTGACCATTCTGTCCATTCTCACTGTGTGCATCAGTGAACTCCACGTTAGGAGCACTTGTACGCAGGCCCCGGGGCTGGGAACTAGGCTGCGCCATGTCTTCCAGAATCTGTGTCTCTTCGAGGAACTGGAGCACTTTGGCCGACGTGGACGGCGCCGGGTCGGAGATGTTGGCCATGAAGAAGAGTGTTTGTTTACCTTCACGCGTGCAGTCGCGCAGACTTGCACAAACCTGGAGAACGTGTCATAGTAAATAGTAAATACACACACCAGTGATCCAACCAAAAGTACTTCAAATTGTTTTTTTATTATTATTATTAATTTATTATACAGTTACTGTTGAGTTATTGGTCAATCCTGCATATTATTTATATATTTAGTTCTTTATTATTATAGTGTGGTGTTGGGCTGTCTGGTGAACTGGAGTATCACGTGTCTCTCATGTTCACACTACTAATGACTGCGGTATAGTGCGGCATAACAGTAGAGTATAACAGTACAATATATTCATCATGTACACTATAACAGTACAATATATTCATTATGTACTCAGTAATTGTACAATATACTCATTATAAACTCACTAACAGTACAATATACTCATTATATTACTTATTATAGTACTCATTATAGTACTTATTATAGTACCCATTATAGTAATCGGTAACAGCACTCAATTGACTCACAACAGTACAATATAACGGGGAAGTATAAGAGTGCACTTATAACAGTACTCAATATATTCATTGTGTACACTATAACAGTTCACTATAACAGTACTCAATATACTCATTATGTACACTATAACAGCACTCAATTGACTCATTATGTACTCACTAAAAGCACAATATACTCATTATAGTACTCAGTATGCTGAAGATTGTTTCTCCTTGAGAATTGATATCTTCGGGTAGAAGTTTTGTCTCATGTGACTTGTTGAAGTACAATTTCAGGTGGTTTCTTTAATGGATGAGCCTTTTGGTGACGACATTGCCTCCAAGATCGACTCCATATACAGTGCCCCATCCCTGGAGGGTGGAGCATTCATCGGGCTCAACCAGGGAAAATATTACCTCATACACTCCTCGGACTTTTTTCTATAGGCAATCAAGAGAATACCCACCGAGGCTAATATCTTGCGAACTAGAAGAGGTTCATGAGTGATGTACACAAAGTTACTCATTATAGTACTCCGGACAATTAGTAGTAGGAAAACTGTTTAAGACTATTTGGACATTGGTTTCAGAGTCTTTGATCGAGTAACCAAATTACTACTACACTACACTACACTACACTACCCTATACTATTACACTATACTATACTACTACACTATACTATACTACTACACTACGCTATACTACTACACTACACTACACTACGCTACCCTATACTATTACACTATACTATACTACTACACTATACTATACTACTACACTACGCTATACTACTACACTACACTACACTACGCTACCCTATACTATTACACTATACTATACTACTACACTATACTATACTACTACACTACGCTATACTACTACACTACACTATACTACTACACTACACTATACTACTACTATTACTATACTACTAGTGTAATAATACTATCAGTATCAGTACAATATACTCATTACAGTACTCTGTAACAGGAGAGTTCACTCATTATAGTACTCTGTAATAGTACAATATATTCATTATTTATTGAGTAACAGTACAATATATTCATTATTTATTGAGTAACAGTACAATATACTCATTATGTATTCAGTAACAGTGTAGTACACTATATCAGTATACTCATTGTAGTACTTAGTACAGCACCCTACAGTACACTACAGTAAGACTTGGTGGGAGTAGTATTATACACTTAGATCATGCAACATGTCACTACAACCCAGGACATGACTGTAGAACGTAGACCTGAATATAGTGGAGACTGGAGACATGAATATTCTTATTAGTAATAGTAGTGTAGAAAAGAGTACAGTATAATACAAAGTATAGAGCCTTGTTGAGAAGGAGCAATAATTGAACATTCCAGAAAAGGTAAATGCACTCACAGAGAAAGTATCCCATATGCTCTACTCACATCGTATTACTTTAATTGAAGGTCCAGCTCTCTATGTATAGTTGTGTAGAATGATAGTTATGTGAAATGTTCTGTGGAGTTCCCGAATTATGGAAGTGGGTACTGTTGTGTCCTGGTGTTAATACTCATTTGGAGTATTGCCTGAGTAATATAGGAATATATCAAGATGTCCTTTACTTCCAGACCCACCACAAGAAGCTCGAGTATCTCCTAGTCTATAATATCTTGAGCTATGAGACTGACTTTATGTTCATTATTGATGTGGTACACTGAAATGTACTTTATGCTTAATAAGACCACCAGAGGTTTCCACCCAAAGGATACAACAAAGTTGAATATTCTACAAGTATAGAGTAGTAAAGAGTAGTATAGGTATATGATATCAATGTATGTTGAATGATATATTATATATGATGTTGGATCCACTATAGGCAGGGCTCTACCTATAGAGGTATTATGAAGCCTACGCAGTCCGATCCTAACAATGGCCATTGCAAACGCCGTGTCACGGCTATCGTTGTACGAAGTACTATTATGGCCTTTCGAATGTCTAGTAAGTAGTCTAGTATCACTACAAGTCGCTCTTCACTATTATTCTTTTCTCAGTTTCAATCTCATTCTTATTCTCATTCCGATTTTTATTCCACTCTCCTTTATCATTTTCTCAAATCTGATTTTCTCATTCTCATCATGAACGATACTTCAGCACTCTCAATACGTCTAAGGTACTCCTCCAGAAGTTCAGATTAGGATGTTCAGATCAGGATTTTCAAATCGTAGGAAGAGATTAAATGGCCAGCCAGTTTTCCCCCGATCCAGCACATCAAAAAACTACGGGTCAAGTCTCCAGTATAAGCTACAGGGCTATTATATTAGAATACTAGTATAGTGTATAGAGTAGTAGAGAGTAGTAGAGAATTAAAATCTTAGCTTTAAGAATAATGGAATATTAGAACACTAGTAGAGTGAATAGAGTAGTATGTATAGAGTAGTATGTATAGAGTAGTATGTATAGAGTAGTATACCAGTATTGTAGTATACCAGAATATCAGAAAGTTAAAAGAATACTAGAATACTAGGAACTAGAATACTAGGAACTAAAAATTCAAGTTAGGATATCAGCAGATTAGATAGTGTAGCGTAGTCGAGTGTGGTATAGTGTAGAGTAGTAATTAGACCAAGAGTTCTGTTGTCGTTCTCTTATTTGGTCTCCCACTTTGCTTGTAATTTCTCCAGACCAGGAACATCTTTCCTAGCTTCAGCAGGTGACATTCTCATTTTTGGCTGCAACTTATTTTATTATACTTTGGTGAGATCTACACTTTCACGGTGCATATGAGCATGAGCATAGTGCACATTCCCAGGAACACACTTAACACTACTTCGTTAAACCAAACAGATCAAACAAAAAAAAGAATAAAAACACCTACTATAAATCAGAAATCAGAAATATAAATAATTAATATTAGATAATAAATGTTATGTTCTTTAATACATTTATGCCTAACTAAAACTATGTTCGTTGATGATTCCTCAAGGAGAGGAACCGGAGCGGCTTATATAACTTTGAGAGAAACGTGGCATTCGAACAACTCTCCTGTAGAACAATGGTAAGGATTGTTCTAGAATATTAACACGGCGTTTGCAATGGCCATTATTCGGATCGGACAGAGTAGGCTTCATGAATCCTCTATAGGCAGGGGCCTGCCTATCGTGGATCTAACAATAAACAATAATAAATAATAAATGATTAAATAAATAGAAATGCATTGGTTGGTGACCCCAGCCACTTTAAAAAACACATACTTTTTTTTGGCCTTTTTTGGTGGTTTTTTGGGGTGTTTTTGGGGTGTTTTTATGCTAGTATTGAGTGTTGAGTATTGAGTGAGGGCCAGTGAGAGGTGCGGTGTAGCCAGTTACACTTTGCTCAGTCCTACTCTCAGTCAACGTCTATTCTGTGCTATGCCACGTGACTTGGTATCGGTCTGTGAACTAAATCAACCAACCCAAAAAATATTCATTCCAGTCAAATTATCACTCTCTCATACTCTGTACCCTGTACTCTGAACTCTACACTCTATACTATACAATATGCACTCTATACTATACAATATGCACTCTATACTCTAAATTCAAACTATGTACTCTATACTCTATACTCTATACTCTATACTCTATACTCTATACTTTATACTCTATACTCTATACTCTATACTCTATACTCTATACTCTATACTTTATACTCTATACTCTACACTGTGTCGCACTGTCTCATACCCTCTGCACTCTGCTCAACTGCAGTATACACCAATTGACTAGACCATTCGAATACCTCAATTTACCTAGATCATACTATGATATGGTCATACTATGATATGGTCATACTATGTATGGTCATACTATAAGATTCTATGAATCGCTTGACCAGAATTATCACGTGATGGAATTTGTCCTTTTTGGTGGATCTTAGCTCATGCTATGAATATATAGATATGTATATTCATGGTGCTAATAAGTAAAACTAAACTCTAACAATTTTAAAATTGGAATTCCCAGATTCTCTAAAAACTTCAATATCACGTTATGACTTTTGACCACAATTCGTATTTGGTCTACTGCTTGTTCGTTATCGGTTGACTGTCTCACGTGACGCCAAATCTGTTACGCGTGTGCACAGCCGCGCTTCACGGCCAGCCCAGGCCTACGCCCTAGTCTACGGCCTATAGTCTATACTCGGTCAAGCAAACACCCCATTCCACACCCACCACAAAAAAAAAGAAATAAATAGAAACACAAAACCAAACTCCGCTTCTCTATAAATACAATGCCCTCCCTCTTTTTTTTGTCTCTTTGTTTTTTATCTCTTTGTTTTTTGTCTCTGTCTCTAGTCCCGTATCTAATCACCTGGGTCTGGTGTACTGCTGGGCTGCGGGCGTGCTGCTGGCGTGCTGCGACTCCTCGCAATCCTATACACCTTGTTCTTCCTGGCTTTGTATTTGTTCTTCTTCTCGAGACTAGTTTCTTTTTAATTGGCTTTTTTTGTGGACCCGTGCCTCCCCTTCAATTCTCTACTTTACTTTGTGCCTGGCGCCTTGAAACTTCCCCGCCCGCTAGTCGTTCGTGTTGTTTACCCCGCCATTTGCCGTTGTTTCTGCTTCATTGCTAAAAAACGCCTACCATGCCCCTCGCTCCCGCCACAGTCCTAAACAATTCTGCTCCTGATACTGCCGGCCGTGTTTCAGATATGGAACTGCAAAACCGCCAAATCGCTCCGGCGTCTACAAACCGTCTTCCCGTTGTTTTAGACAAGAATGACCCTTCCAACTCTCGGCTGCTTCCCCCCAGCACAAACAACATGGGCTCCCATTCCCCTCCCGATAGAAACACAACGATAGACACGTCCCGGGGGAACAATGGTACCAAAAATATATATAGTGACCAAACCAATATGGGTATGCATTTTGCCCCGGACAATAAGGTGTCCTCCACGGCGTCCCAACTGCACGTCCATGAACAGCAAATGCTCCAGAGCTTCTCGGTGCCCCACCCGCCCATTTCCACCCAGCAACTGACGCTTGCAAAGAACTTTGCCCAAAAAGACCCTTCCTCAGTCATTCCTCCGCGCACTTTATGGATGGGCGATATAGACCCTTGGCTCCGTGAACCGGATATCGTGTATATCTGGAAGAGTGTGCTCAATAAGGACGTCAGTGTCAAGTTTATAACGCCCAAGGGCCATGCCCCACTGAACTTTGTTCTTTCCGCTCATTCCGGTTACTGTTTCGTGGAGTTTCCCCTGTACCAGGATGCCCAACAAGCCTTGAGTCTAAATGGCCAATTGCTTCCTGATATCGCCTTGCCATCGCAACAGGGCCTGTCCAATGACCCGGATAACCAAAAGAAATACTTCCGGCTCAATTGGGCCTCGGGTGCTACGTTGTCGGCGCCAATTGTGGACTCCCCCGAGTTCTCTTTGTTCGTGGGCGACTTGAGTGCGTCCACCACGGAAGCTCACTTGCTACTGTTCTTCCAGAAATCGTTCCCCAACTCCATTCGGACTGTGCGAGTCATGGCTGACCCAGTTTCTGGTAAATCCCGTTGTTTTGGCTTTGTTAGATTCACTACTGATTCAGAGAGACAGCGTGCACTCCAAGAAATGAATGGGGTTCGTTTTGGCGGACGTCCTTCAAGGGTCGCTCTGGCCACTCCTCGAGCCAGTGCTGCCGAACGCCCCAACCCCGACTTTAGAGGCGCTTTTCCTGGCCCTAGAAATGGCTTTCCTCCCATGTATGGCCAGATGCCAGGCTACTACCCTCCCATGATGAACAACGGCTCAGACACGCCGGGCCAGATGTTTGGGAATCCCCCTCTCGAAGCTCCTAATACTACCGTCTTTGTGGGTGGGATACTGTCGGAGGTGAGTGAGAAAACACTCTACACATTGTTCAAGCCGTTCGGCGAGATTCTCCAGGTAAAAATCCCCCCGGGCAAGAACTGTGGCTTCTTGAAGTACACCACGCGAGAACTGGCGGAAAGGGCTATTGCTTCCATGAAAGGCTTCATTATTGGAGGCAACGAGGTGCGTCTAGGCTGGGGCCGCATCTCCTCCAAGAACAAGAACTACATGAGGCAGCAGATGGCGCAGGCACGGATGCACACAGCAGCAGTCATGTCCATGGGAATGGACCCGTCGATGTTTGCGGCCAACTACTCGGGGCCTCTTCCTCCGCAGATGCTGGGGGTCAGCTCGCCATACCCTCAAATGACGCCTCCTCCCAATATGATGCCTTTCATGCCTAACCTTGCAGGAAGAAGCGGACTGAGGGGAGAAGAGGGGGAAATGGGCAATTAAATGCCTCATATCCCTGGCTTGGGACCCATGCTTCCAGATTATGGCGCACCTTCTGCATACCCCTACCCAATGGAGCCAGACCAACTCATAGGAGCCTTTGAAAATATTTCGCTCGAAAATCAAAACCAGTTGCAAGACCAGTTCCAGGATGGGATCCAAAATCGGTACGAAAATGGCCCGAACGGTCCAAAGGACCAAAATGGATTCCAAAATGGATTCCAAGCCGACTTTCCAAATCAGTTTCCAAATGGATTCCCCAATCAATTTCAAGGCCAATTTCAGGGCCAGTTCCCAGACCAGTTCCAGAATTTGCCCCCAATGTATGCTCCTTATGGCATGTACCCAATGCAGGAAGTTTATGGTGCTGGTGTTGGGGCAGAGGCTGGAGAACTAAGTGAAGAGGATCTAGAGAAAACGGAAAAAGAAGAGTCGGGAAATAAGACATAGACTGGACACTGAAGCTTATTTGAAGGGCAAAATGACATTGAATACTGTACGCTGAACTGAAGAGGTATAAAACTGGATGAACTGGATGAACTGATTAAAACTTGGACAGACCACTAACCAAACGACACTTTCTAAGTCTGAAATAGTGTTCTGTTTCTGCTACTATGGTAGTGAGGTACTACTCCAGGTGTTACCTCAGTTACTAAGCCACTCAGGGTCTACGGTTGATATAAACACAATATATTGAAAAACAAGGAGTTCAAGGAACTAAAAACAAACGACCATAGACTAGGATCTCTCGCCTCTTAATCTTCTGGCGAGCTGGATATCCTTCTTCTGGATAGTGACTCTCTTGGCGTGGATAGCGCACAAGTTGGTGTCCTCGAACAACGACACCAAGTAGGCCTCCACGGCTTCCTGAAGCGCACCAATGGCAGACGACTGGAATCTCAAGTCGGACTTGAAGTCCTGGGCAATCTCCCTGACCAATCTCTGGAAAGGTAACTTTCTGATCAAAAGCTCGGTGGACTTTTGGAACCGTCTGATTTCTCTCAAAGCCACGGTACCGGGCTTATATCTGTGAGGCTTCTTAACACCGCCGGATGCAGGGGCGGACTTTCTGGCAGCCTTGGAGGCCAACTGTTTTCTGGGGGCCTTGCCTCCGGTGGATTTTCTTGCGGTTTGCTTGGTTCTAGCCATTTTGGGGGGTAAAGAGAAGGACTAGAGGAGGAAGAAAAAAATTTTGGGGGCGAGTGCGGGCAGGGCAATTTCAGGGGTGAGGGGATTGCATGGGGCCGTGAGCAATCTAGAACTGCGCACCCATTGTATAGCAGCTGAAACAGAGGCGCTTTCGCATTGACCCAACGAGCCTTTGGCTGGGCGATTTTGGCCTATCATATTGATGGAAACTGGGGGTGCGAAAGTGGCGTGTATGCAGGATTGGTACTGGTGATTATATGCAGGTGTGTTATGTGCAGGCTGGTAACCTCATGCAGGATTTGCACCCAACCTCACTCGCCTTTACCCACCCTCACTCACCCTCACTGAACCTCACTGCACCTTAGCCTTAGATACCCTTAGGTCGTCCGGTGTGTTTTGTCCGTTTCTGTGAGATGTATTGTTGTGTGCAGGAATTTCCATTTAATATACAGGAATCACACTTCCGAAACCAACATGAAACATTTTTCAGACTCCCCTCACTCTAGTCAATGGCCCGCACATGTCACATTACTACTGACTGAGACTCACATTTTCCCACGAAGTCCACTAAGAAACTCATCCTTGGTATGGCCCCCTCTCCTAAGTCCGTCTAGAGCATGTATTATTAATACCACTAGTTATTCATAATGGTGAATTATTCATAATGATGAATTATACATTAGTCTTGATGAAGCAGGATCATTGTTATTAGACACATCAGATGCATTCGCTGATGTCGACACCCCATCGAAACTAACCTCTTTACTCTTTCTTAAATAAGTTAAACCCAAGGCAGTTGGTATAACTAACATTCTACTTTATAGAATTGTGACTGTATTAATTAGATTCTTTTCAATTATATAGGTATCTCATTTTTAACCTGATCTACTGAAATAAATGAAAAAAGACTGCTCATAATAAATGATGATGAAAAATTAAAATAATGTTATAGTAAAGCTGCATAGGGTCTTTTTGTCAGCCGACGGATATACGGCCTCTTCCAATTCTGATTAATTAAAGTAGGTTTTACCTATAACGACTTCTTACTCAAGTACTAATAAGTTGTATTTTTTATACATCTTTCACCTCTATATAATAAAAATATTGTATTTAGACAGACATTTCAGTCTAACCACGGTGAACAGTCTGTAGCGACATATACAACTGGTGATGGTCTTTAACTAAGATGTCATTAACCGCTTTCACCTTTTCATTTGTAGCTATTAAACTACATATTGTCTTTATGTAATTTACCCTCATATTGAGGGAAAGTATTATTCTGATTGTATTCTTATTTATTATACTCATCTGTCATTTAAGACATTCAACATGTCTAATATCAAGACTATAAAGTTAAGTTGTTCAAAATGGTGAAATACAAATTATTCAAAATGGGGAAATACAAGTTATTCATAATGGTGAAATACGAATTATTGGTATACGATGCTCTATCTAAATTTCTATCAATTATATTATTAGTGTTAGATTCGTGTGTAACGTTAAGTACTAAGTTATCTTTTTTCGTTGATGATTCCTCAAAGGAGGAATCGAGCTGCTTATATAACTTCTTAAGAGAAAATGTTAGATTCTTGTTACGTCAGGTACTCTGTTTACTATGTTCATTCGCCGATGAATTCCCCATTAGGGGGATCCTAGCTATTTAAATAACAAACCGGGTAAAACCGGGAGATGAGATGAGGCGATGAATAATTGGTGTCGTAGGTGAATGGATGAGTGATCAGTCTCGGAGGTGAATGGATGACTAGTCGACACTCGTAGGCTTGGAAAATACCTCTATGGGTAGTGTGTCTACCCATGGCGGCTTTAACAGAAAAGGTGTCTGCGGAATAACTCAATAGCGGTCATTGTTCTAGCTCGCCGCAAGCCATCCTGATACCTCGTACAAGGATGGCTGAGTAGATGGCTGAGTAGACGATTAAGTAAAATGCCTTATACAATAGCCGTCGTTAGGTCTAGACGACGAGGCTTCATAATACCTCAATAGGTATAGCACTACCAATGGTGGATCTAGGGGTGTATTGGTTTATCTAGTATAGTATGGTAGAGTATAGTATGGTAGAGTATTGTATGGTAGAGTATAGTATGGTATAGTAGTATGGTATAGTATAGTATGGTATAGTAGTATGGTATAGTTTAATATGGTATAGTATAGGATAATGTGAAACAGTAGAGTATAGTATAGTAGAGTATGCTACAGTGTATTACAATACGTATGGTACAGCAGAGTATAGTATTGTATAGTATGGTACAGTAGAGTATACTATGGTATAGTTGGGTATAGTAGTGGTATAGTGTGGTATAGTAGTATGTAGTAGTAGTACTAGGATTGGGTAGTAATATGATGTATCGTGTATGGAGCATGGTGTATGGTGTACGGTGTACGGTGTAGTACAGTAGTAGTACAATGTACGGTATCCACCAAGTAGCTCAATATCCAAACACAATAGGCTCTTCTTGATCAGGCCACTAGACCCTAACACAGTGGCTGGCATAGCACAGTACAGTATACAGCACCACAATAGCAGTAGACAGGAATATACAGGACTAGGTTAGTATAAGCCGTCGGGGGAGTATATTATGGTTACATTATGAGCTTAATTTAATTGCAACATGAGTTTATCTGAGCCTATTTTTTTACATGAATAGTTAATTATGAGTACATTGAAAGGAGTAGAAGAAATAGAGGAAAAAGTAGAGAGTAAAGGATGAAATACGTGGAACAGTTGTAGTTCTCTGTAGTTGTATGTGTTTACCACCTGTGTCTACAGTGTTTACAAACAACATTCAAGCAGATACACAAAAAGGAATGAAGAATTTGAATGGTGCGTAACGTAAGTTTGGACAATGTCAGTGGAAACTAGGTTTGGACAATGACATATTTTCTAGAGGGCCCATGGTGTTTTGTATGCAGGACTGTTTCTTCTCTGACAGAACTTTAAGCGTAGAATGAAAGTTCTAGAACCGAGTCTCGGGCTAAAAATATTTTACTGGTCATTAATAAGACTACAGCCAGCTACAAAAATATAGTAAAAAATATATCAAAAAATGTAGTAAAAAATATGTCAAAAAATACAGGGATATCTGCCAAATAATGGTGCTATAGTACAGTATTGTGTACAGGTAGTATAGGCAGTTTAGGTAAACGTGTACATGAAGTTTAGAAAGACGTGTAGAGACATTAAGTATGACGGAGTGCGCAAGGGCAAGGTCTCACATTACCTAAACCTTGTACTCGTCTGATGATGACTCGCCATAGTGGTCCTCTACTTATACAATCTCTAACATTCTAGTCACTTGTTTCCTAGTGTTTGTGCCACGGAGTGTACTTGCACTTGTAGCACTTGGCTTGCTTGAACTCCACTTTCCTAACCACGCCATCTACTCTCCAACCCTTATGAGAACAATAATAAAGTTTATGATTCATAGAGAGAGAGAGAGAGTAGTATTAGCATAGCCCAACTACAGGAACATAAGTATAGGAACACAAATACAGGAACTCAACTAAGGAACATAAGTACAGGGCCCAAGGCAGTGTGTGCTGTAGACCTCGATGACCAGTTTCTTTTCTGGAGCCTTCTCTCATAAATGACACTTTGGCCGGGAACTCTACAGAGTAAAAAGCCACTTTCTACCCCATCTCAAAGATTGACAATACAACTAACTAGTAAGCTCAATAACCTCGATATGATTTCTTTGTTGGTGTATCTTCCTGGAATGTTACTACTAGTTGAAGATCCCGACGGTGTTGTATAAGACTTGACTCTAGACTGTGAGGTTGTATCGGGTGATCAGTCAGGTGATCAGTCAGGGAATCAGTCAGATATTATTCATGGCCATCTTGTGACTATAGGGAATCCGAGTAGTATTCAGTCGAACTAATAATTAATAAATGCTTGCCAATTTGAACATAAATCTAGTGTATTGGTGATGAACCGTGATTTGGACACTTTTATAGTTTGATGTGATGTAAAAGAAACTTCTACTCTTTCTTGACTACTTCAGTGAAGTAAAAGGAAGTGGAAGATGTAAGGGTGAGAGGATGTGTGGGTGTAGAGAGTAGTGGAGTGCACACGTGAATCCATTCCCATGTGATTGGCTAATACTATTTCCAAATAAGAATTGAACTTATTCATTGAATTCATTTAATCCAATCCATCTTTCTGTCCAATAGTTCTTTCTGTCAATTCTGTCTAGGTTAGTCTATCTGTCTTTCTGTCCAATCTGTCTCTCTGTCCAATCTGTCAGTTCTGTCTTTCTGTCCAATCTCCATCGGATCATTGGTTGGTAATGAAATCATTCTAAAAAAATTAATGTAACAGAATATTACTACTACTTCTGGTCAACACACTGACACTATTACTGACTGACTACTACTGCTATTTAGTATAATCTACTATTACTCACTATACCCCTTAATCACTAATACTTACTAGTACTCACTACTGCCTATGACTTGTTACTACAGATTGACTACTACTTATTATACTGAGAGACTACTTATTATACTGACTACTACTTACTGCAAATGAACATAGTAAACAGAAGACTTTTTTTAGTCCTCTTGGAGGTAAGTCCCATAATATTTTCTCCCTGCTGTACTGGTGTGTTCCCACAGTCATGACCTTCTACTTCGGACACGTTTGAAGAGCTGGGAACATTAGACCAATGAAACTGACTTCACAATGGGAGACCTACTACTCCATTCAATACCAGTCTTTACTATGTGCTACTTTACTACCAATACCCCAATCCTACTACTGTGAGATCCACCATAGGTAGTGCTCTACCCATTGACGTATTATGAAGCCTCTCTGCCTGGTACTAAAAATGTCCTTTTTATAAAGCATTCTAACCAGCCGTCTACCAGCCATCTAGTAGCCACCCCTTTTCTTGAAAAGTTATATAAGCAGCTCAGATTCCTCCTTTTTGAGGAATCATCAGCGAATGAACATAGTAAACAGAGAACCTGACGTAACAAGAATCTAACAACTACTACTCTATACTACCAATGCCAGCATACATTTTTGATAAAAGTAGAAATAGGGTATAGTAAAAACAGGGTAAAAAAGGATATAGTAAAAATAGGGTAAAATTAGGATATAATAGGAATGGTGGCTTTAGAGTGGGTCAAGAGATTACATTCTTAGAGGCCTAGTACAGTAAATGTCTTATTTCTCCACTAGAATAGATATGGCGCCTTGAATGTGTTTTAAAGGCAATCGGGATAGATAGTCGGGTAAAATGTTTGGTTGGCCTGGGTCGTGCGCAACCCATAAAGAGAATCATCAGTATACTGAACACCTGTAACCATTATGTGTATGAGTACTATACAATGCAAGCAATAGCCTAAGCTATCAGAATATCCAAATAGACACGCCTACTTTCTATACCACAAGCGCGTGACTCTGGTCTTCATCATCTTTTTCTGTAACTGGAACACTCCGTACATCAAGGCCTCGGCCGTAGGAGGACACCCGGGCACGTAAATGTCCACGGGCACAACACGGTCACAGCCCCTCACCACCGAGTACGAGTAGTGGTAGTAGCCTCCTCCATTGGCACACGAGCCCATGGAAATCACCCACTTGGGGTCGGGCATCTGGTCGTACACCTGTCTCAAAGCAGGAGCCATCTTATTGGTCAAAGTGCCGGCCACAATCATAATATCCGACTGACGAGGAGACGCTCTGAAAATAATACCCAATCTATCCTGATCGTATCTTGGCGTGGACACATGCATCATCTCCACAGCACAACAGGCCAAGCCAAAAGTCACGGGCCAAAAGGACGATTTCCGCGCCCACATGGCAATGGCGTCCAACGACGTCAACGCATAGTCAATAGGCGCCGACGCGGTTTTCTGTGACATCAAGGGGAAGTTGGTCTCCATGGACTTGGGGGTCAAGTCCTTGGCGGGGAGCCCGACCTTGGACGATGCTAGGCGCAGGGTCTGGAGCACCACGGCCTTGTGATTTGTTTTTGCTGCTGCGGTGAGGGTTCTGACACTCAGTGCTAGCATTGTGGGGTGGAGTAAGTAGGTGTTGGTAGAGGGAGGTCTAAGTCTGCGGAATTTTCCTAGGCAATCAGCAAAAAAAAGTGCGTGGTGATTGGGTGAGCCCCGGTGCAGGGTGCGTTATATGTAGGCACCATACAAATAATACAAACAAGTAATAAATGTAGATATGCAATTTAAGATGTATATAGTGTTTAGAGTAGAGGGGTAGTGGTGTAGAGGTTTAGAGATGTAGAATTATAGAGAGATGTAGAGATGTAGGTGTAGAGGTGTATATACGGCTGGTCTCTATATATGCCTGTATGTCTCTGTCTATATGTATGTATATGAGCATAGCGTAGAGACTACGCACATGGTACTAGCTATTTTCTATATCGATAAGTACTTCAAGCAGATGATTTTTCTTTTTGTTTTCATCACGTGGAGTGAATCAGAAGATACTCTATCCAATCAATCCAATCCAAAAAAATTACCACGTCATAAGTAGTCGTACAGTAGCAGTAGTGCCATGATACTAATAGTACTACTTTCGAATTAGATATATCATATTACTCTAGAAGAGAGGATCTAGTCTAAGGCATGTGCTACTGACCACCTTCAGCTAAGGACTACAACTGTACTGACCACTATATTCCACTAGTGCTATACTCGACTTACTGACTACTCGATTTACTAACCACCATAAGCCACTGACAACCATACGCTACTGACTACTGACTACTGACTACTATACTCTACCAAAATTATACGCTTCTGTAGTTTAGTATTTGTAAGTGTGGATATAGTAGTATGGATATTTTGTGTGGATCAAGTATTGTGGATATTGTGTGTAGATATAGTGTGTAGATATAGTGATGACGGTGCATTTAGTGCGTAGACATTCACGATTAATGTATTGTTGCTGAGTGTGCTTTTAGACGGCCGCGGATAGGCTGCGCTCAAGTGTACCAGCTTAGCATATAGGACATCTTTACTATGGTGCATTATTAATATAGATTAATATATAGGTAGTGGAAGAGATGTGGAAGAGATGTGGAAGAGATGTGGAAGAGATACTGACATAGACTACTCTATATCTTTTTAGAGTAGTAGTTATAAATCTGGAATTGGTGAGTGGGTTGCAGGGCTCGTAACCACGTGTACGGGGCTCATAACCTGAAACCAAACCGGCCCTGAAAAGTTGTACTTTCACCAAATCAAGAGTTAAAGAAATTCCAGGCATAGAGAATTATTCATCTATACTTTTTTCCAGGCATATTCATTGAGGAGTAGATAGGTAACTACAAAACCCTCATTCATGACCATAGAACATATGACTATAGAACATATGACTATAGAACACATGACCACAGAGCATATGACCATAGAACTATACTACTACAGAGCGTATATGACTGTGGAATACATGACTTAGATAAGTTTCACATCCATATGACTATGGAACTTATATGACTTATCATGGAACATACATTACCATAGAAATATATTACTGTGTAATTATTCATGGCCTCAGGCTGTATGTTACCATAGAGCTCACCTTAGCTACACCTTAGCTACATCAACTACTATATACCAAATACTATACACCAAATACTATATATCTGCATAGAACTATATTTGCTTAGGAATAATATGATTAAGGCTGCATATGACTATAGCTATGTAGGCTATGTATAACCATATATACACAAGAGCTTCTGATACCCAGGAGCTTCAGGTGCACCCTGAATATGGGTTATATATGACTTGGATAAAGACTATGAGGTCAAATCGTTTCATTGAGGTAATCCCTGATCTGGTCCAAGGTCTCCTCCTTAACAGAAGACGGGATCATCTGTGGAGCTTTCTCCTTCAAGGTTTTGAAGAGGTTTTCAAAGTTCATGGGCTGATTCGCAGGCTGGCTGGCAAGCTCCTTGGCCGCCAACACCGTCACGCGATCTAGCCAGCCGGACTCGTATAGTTTCAACTTCAACAGCTGCGAAATGGTGTCGTAGTTGCCCAGGTCCACGAGGTGGTTCTGGATCTGCGCCCGAATGGCATCAAGTTCGTCCGACATAGAGTTGGTTTAAGTGAATCAGGAATATATAGGAGATTTTCAGAATATTCAGGAGATCAATTAATTAATCAGTTAATTAATCAGTCAATCAATCAGTCAATATTCAAGTAAGTGTCTGATACTAAAGTGAATATGTGTGTGGAATATTGGTGGTGTATTTATGGTGGATGTGTGGTATGTGTGTGTGGTGTATTATGAAATGTGATGTATTATGGAATGTGGCGTGTGGTGAGATGAGAATAGATGGCAGTGGAGAATGTAAATACAGTGCGTGGAGAATGATGGTACAATGAATGGGTGCGTGGAACAAAGTGAATAGTGAATAGAGTGAATAGGGTGCGTAGAACTTGTTGCTCGCACTCAGAAACCAATCCAACGGATCAGTGATCTCGCACTCGTCACTTCTCACTACTCAGTACTCAGTATTACTCTTTTCTTCTCACTCCTCACTCCTCTTTTTCTCACTCTCACTACTACTCTTTTCTGAGACTCTCGTTCGCACTGTCTCAGTCCGACTGCACGATTCTTCGCATTGCTCGGTATCTCACGGTGAGCGCACGGATGACCACGAAGAACTCGCCGTTCAAGGCGTACGTCAACTCCGTGGAGTTCATGGACCAGGGCAAGTGGATCCAGACGCGCAAGATCAACTACACCGATCCCGACGGCAGGCCCCGGGTGTGGGAGATGGCCATTCGGACCACCCGTTCTGAAACAACCGGCATCGATGCCGTCAGCATTCTCGCCATCATCCACAGCAACTCCAGTGACAGTCATAAAAGTGACAGTCAGAGTGACAGCCATGAGAATGGTGATAAGAATGGTGACAAGAATGGTGACAAGAGTAACAGCACCAGTGAGGAAGGTAACAAGAACGGTGATAATGGTAAGAGAGGTAATGAAAAGTACATTGTATTGACGAAACAGTTCCGGCCGCCCTGTGGAAAGGTGGTGGTGGAGATGCCAGCAGGGTTGGTGGACCCCAATGAGAGTATCCAATCCACGGCCGAAAGGGAGTTGCTTGAGGAGACTGGCTACAAGGGCACGGTCAGCCAGCAATCCCAACCGGTGCTCTTCAGCGACCCTGGCTTGACCAACGCCAACATGTCGCTCGTGACGGTGGACATCGAGGCTTCGGAGAACCCGGCGCCGGTGCCGCAGTTGGAGGACGGCGAGTTCATCGAGGTGTTCACCTTGCCTCTTGCCAAGTTGTACGATGGCTTGGTGCACATGTGTCGGACTGAAGACGTGGCCGTGGACTCTCGTTTGTTCCACTTTGCCGAGGGCATCCGGACCGCCCAGGCATTGAACCTCTAACACTGAGTACGTCATGGACAGATCAATCATAGTATGTCACACCCGGAGAGTACGTCAGTATCGTACGTCAGAATTACGTCAGAATCAGTACGGACAACATGAAGGGTATAGAGTAGACTATAACAGTATAGACTCAACAGTATAGACTCAACAGTATAGACTCAACAGTATAGACTCAACAGTATAGACTATAATAGTACAGTACAGTAGAATATAAGTAGTAGAAGTGTATTTGGAGGAGAGTAGGAATTAGTAGAGTAAGATGAGTGGTAGAAGAGTAGAGGTCTAACAATAAACTACTATGGACCTCCACTGGTATACCTACCTACCGTAGTAACTAATGTGGTTCAAGTCTACTTTCTCTATTCCATACTGAGTAACCTGGAGTCTATTGAAGTAGTATACTAGTTACTTGTCATTGTCACTAGTAGTGTGTACTTCCACTTCCCACTAGTAGTACCTGGTAAGCACCAACTGCTAAGTGTAAGTAATCAGTAGTAGTTCTAGTAGAGTAGTAGTAGAGTAGTAGTAGTAGGCTCTCTGACTACTAGTTGATCTAACTGTATGGCTATTCTTAATTGACATTAATATCACCTCAAGCTCACTTGAGTACTCAAGTCCAACCGAGTGTTCAATATGTTTCAATGAGTAGCCAATGAACATGGTAGAGTAGTAGTTTAGAGTAGTAGAGTAGTAGTAGAGTAGTAGTAGATTATAGAACTAGTATAGCAGAGTATAGAACTAGTATAGTAGAGTATAGAACTAGAATAGTAGAGTATACAACTAGTAGAGTGGTGAGTATGATTAGTAGATTATACACTAGAGTAGTCAGAGTGTGGTAGAGTATAAAGTAGTGAGTGGTGAGTGGATGGGTTCATGGTTTGGTGCTGGACATGGAGACATACTTCTTAGAAGAGCAATAGTCTCAGAAATTTTTCATCACAATCCACATAGTATTCACATTAGTCTATTCATTGAGTAGTCTATCCATTGAGTAGTATAGATAGTCAGGTAAAGGTGATGGTTAGTATAGTACAGAGTGATGGTTAGTATAGTATATTGTAGTACAGAACTAGTATATTGTAGTACATAACTAGTATATTGTAGTACATAACTAGTAATTGTAGTATAGAACTAGTAATTTAGTATGGTGGACTATATGTTAAACACAGTATGGAGATTATAGAAATGTCTATACACGATTCTACTTGGAAGTATACTCAGAAGCTAGATCTGACACTACTGTATTCTAGCAAACCCTGTTATGGTAGTGTCCAGGTGTCTAGAAATGACTACCTTGATATTAGTGCTATCTTGTATGACACTACTTGTATCGTGTTTGGGAAAAGCGGTCTTGCAGCGTTAAATCTGGCCGTCTGCTTTTCCTAGCTCATTATCGACTTCCGACTGTGGTTTGCCTGGTGTAATAGGTATATGTCAAAGTCAAGTATCTCAGCAATATAGTAGAAGCAGTACTATAATAGTGGTACTATAGTAGTGGTACTATCGTAATATAGGGTGTAGTAGTAGTTAATTAGTATAGAGTAGAGTAGTATAGAGTACTACTACAGTAGAGTAGTATAGAGTACTACTACAGTAGAGTAGTATTACAGTAAAGTAGTAGTACAGTAAAGTAACAGTACAGTAAAGTAGTAGTACAGTAAAGTAACAGTACAGTAAAGTAGTAGTACAGTAAAGTAACAGTACAGTAAAGTAGTAGTACAGTAAAGTAACAGTACAGTAAAGTAGTAGTACAGTAAAGTAACAGTACAGTAAAGTAGTAGTACAGTAAAGTAACAGTACAGTAGAGTAGTAGTAACACTTGTTTTTGTATACTTGTTTTTATAGTACTAATAGTTGTGGACAACATAGTATTTCTCTTATCTTTTAACCTCTAAAACAGACCCTAAGTTCCAGCTTCTTCATAGTACTAGTAGAAGTAGAAATAGTATTAGTGCTAGTGTAAGTAGAAGTTGAACTAGTATAAGTAGTGTTGCGTCACGGGAAGTATTACATTTAGAGGTTTTGTTGGGGCCATGAATGGTATAGTTCCTGTCTTTGGATATGGCATCTCCTCGACTGCTAGAGGTGGCTCTGTCAACAAGCACCTAGCATGTACGGAGTCAAGGTACTTCGTAGTATGTTGTATGCAGACCAGCGATGCACTATGTGCAGGTTACTGGCGGGGGAAGGGGTTTCACCCGCCTCACACCTCATGTAGAACTTTGGTCTTGTAAGGTACAACTTACATATCCCTGTATATTAATATATACTAAAACATATGTTGAAAGGCTCTTGTCGTGTCTCTGGTAGGAGCACGAGAGCTGGAGCTGTCCTCGTACTTGATGGCATAAGTAATGTAGTACTAATAAACTACAGTAAGTCATATCATAGGGTTCATGTCATTTCGTAGTTAGAATTAGTTACTTCATGAAGTTAGTATGCCATGGTTACTATGTCGTGATTAGTGTGTCATGGTTGGTATTAGTCATGTCCAAAGTAAATTTAGTCATATCATAAGTTATTCATGTGAGATTATAAGTTAGTAAGTCATAAAGTAAGAGCAAGTTAGTATGTCATAAAGTAAGAGAAAGTTAGTATGTCATAAAGTAAGAGAAAGTTAGTATGCCATAATTTGTATGTCAGAAGTTAATGATATAGTTAGTCACCACTTATAGTCATGTCATAAAGTTACTATACCTGGACTAAGTTACTAGTACGCCATGAATAGAATAAGCATAGAATATGAATCAATTATTATTGGCCAAACAGTGGCTGAATTCGGGGAAAAGGATATGAGATCGTAGTCAGTCCTGGAATAGGCCAAGAATGGATGAGCAAATTATTATGTATATAGTCTTAAGTCCAAGGCAATTGTATCATGCATCAATAGACCTCATGAGCAGATTATATTTTTAGGTATTATTAGGTATTATTAGGTATTACTAGATGTATTATTGGTTAGTAACAGACCCACGGGATTAGTTGGACTGGATAGAATAGTCAAGTCAACAACACGAGTCAAGATCACGAGTCAGGATTAAAGTTATCCGGTGGAGATATATGAGTCAATATCAAAGTCAATTTAAAGTTGACCATTCATGCCATGATCATGCAATGTTCTCAGGCCAATCCCCCAATGGAACAATCCCTCAGTCAAACAATCACTCAGTCGAACAATCACTCAGTGGAACAATGCCCACCGGAATTCACTGTGAATGAACATGCTGTGGAATAGTTACGGAATTACACTATGGATGTACATTATTGATGGTAATATAGAACGATGGTGTATAGTGTGGGTAGTAATGGATTTTGTATTAGGATATACACTATGGTAAGTATTGTATGGACATGGAAGTTCTTTAGTTAGTGGCTATTGTAAGAAGGTGTGGATTATTGGATAAGCAATGAGTACAATGTACACTACAAGTCTAGAGTCTAAATTACCATTCATCAAGAAAGAGCATTGAGTGGAATTTTAGGAACATGTGATGCAGTACCATAAAAAGGTAAAGGGTAAACGGTAAACGATAAAGGGTAAAAAGGGTAAAAAAAAGGGTACTTAATAATGTAAAAAAGGTAAAAAGGGTATTTTAAAAAATGGTACTAAATAGTGTGAAAAAGGGTGCTGGTGCATTCACACTTTGGTCAAATGTTGCACCCACTCAGCGAAAAAAAAAAACACAATAATGTATACTATACGGCAAATGACAAGAAAAGACCACCCCAAATTACCAAAAACAGAAATTAAAAATCAGCCAAAACATGTTCTGCAAAAAAAATACCCCACACCTAATCTCCGGAATCACACCTTGCACTTCTCCAAACAATAGTGAATGTTCCCACGCCAAAGTCTAAACCGGCGGGCCGTAGCTTAGAAGCCACACTTTCCTATTACCGCATGCCGCGTCATGTGCGCACCCCAGACTCACTCACAGTACACTACTCTCTCATACACTACTCTCTCAGTACAATAAACTACACACTACAATACAGTCATACTACACACTACAATACACTGGTCAATACTTTAAGTAATACTACACACTACACTAAGTACTGGCCAATACTTTAAATCATACTACACTACACTACACTGGGTCATTAAAATGTCCGAGACTTGTGCGTTGTGCTTGGGAGGAGACTCGGAGGTGCCGCCGTTCGGGACACTTAAAGATGCACAGGACCTCCTCCAGCCGTGCTCCACGTGCCAATTGGTGACCCACCGCAAATGCCTCATTGACTATATCAACTCCATATCGTTTTCCAAGATCGAGAGGGAGATTCTGGGCCCGGACCCGAACGCTCATTCCTCTCCATACACCATAAGTGTTGATTCCGATAACGATACCGATAACGAGCCCAGTATACTTGGGTTCACGGTGCGTGCACGCTGGGTATCGTTGCTAGGAGCTGGAGTGGCTGAAACAAGACCAAATGGAGCTTCGGCCAACCCCCACAACCTGTGGAAACTCTCTACACCATGTCCACAGTGCAAGAGCAAAATCGAGTTCAAACTCAAGGGCCTGGCCGTGTTGGGCTTCAATGCCTTGGTCCGTGATAAAATTGTCGACGTAGCCCTGTACTCCACCATAGCTTTGGGTCTCTTGGGTGCTAGTGCAGGTATAATCTCCGTGGGTGTGACTGGCCTAACGGTATGTGGCCTTAATATCGTGAGAGCAGTGTCACCTGGGTTTTTGGACTCGCTAAGGCCTCAACCTGTTGGTGGGTCTGCATGGGCCAATTCCCTGGCAGCTTCGGCCTCCAACCAGGTCAAGTTGCACCAGATCTCGCTTCTTCCCGTGATCATGTACCGCATGCGAGGCCTGCTGCTCATGGACTGCCTTTTCAAACGACGCAAAGGCCCCGTGTGGCCCGAGATCTTCAATGAGTTACTTATATGTAACTTTTTGTCGGCCTTGGGAAACCACGTGTTGGCCAAATCCTTATGGAGAAATGCTAAGGCTGTGTTCCTGCATCCAAACGGTATCTCTCTCTTGGATCTCTTAAAGAGCCGTCGTTTGCTCCAGAATATCAACTGGACCAGTCCCTCGGTCTTGGTGGTCTTGGTGGTTCCCTTTAGATGGGCCTACGATATCTTATACCGGGAAACCTTCAACAGGGTGCACTTCTCCATGGCCCGTGCAGTGCGCCCCAAAGACTTGGCCGACTCTCTTTCTCCCAAGGATTACGCCCGTCTAGAGACGTTGGAGTCCCGGATCTCGGGGCTTTCCCTTTTGTTGGGAGCCAAAATCAACCACACAAAAAAATCCCGGTCCTTGAACTCCATCCTACTGCTCCTCAAGGAAAAACACCTCTACGCCTACCTCCACTGCAAGGTGCTCCACATGCTCTACAAGTCCAAGGCGTGTCTAGTGCATGACTACTCCGATACGCTTTTGGTGAGGCTGGGGGTGGTGACGTTTGTGACCACGGTGATGTGGCCGTTTATGGCGTCGTACCTAGGGAAGGCTGTGTGCTTGGGGCTTCGTTCTGTGCCGTACTTTTCGTCGGTATCGGACTTACCGTTCTTACTGAACTTACTAGCCATGGGCATATTGGCCGTGGCCAAGGATGCGTCCAACTTGTTCTTGTGCTACCAGAAATGCAGACAACTCTCGGACCTTACGATCATTAAGACGGAGAAGGAGCCCCAAAAGCCTTCCTTCCCCGGTGCATTTACGTAGAGTTGTCCTTCATTTACATAGAATTGTTCTTTATTTACATAGAATTGTTCTTTATTTACATAGAATTGTTCTTTATTTACATAGAATTGTTCTTTATTTACATAGAATTGTCCTACATTTACATAGAATTGTCCTTCGTAAAGCCTGGAGTGTCCTTCATAGTCTTCTACGCTCACTGCAGTGTTTATCTATTGTAAGGTCTATGACATCACTGGACTGATTCACAACACTACTCGTCATCGTAGTTCTCATCTTCTTCGACCTTTCTCAAAGGAGGCTCGGGCGCAATGCCCTCTTCATCCTCCTCTTCGTCATCATCGTCCGCCATGTTCACGGGCTCCGCCGCACTTCTCTCTAGATTGAGAGGTTTAGGGTTGGGCGATGCGGTCTTGGACTTGGCTGCGATGGATTCCTCACTCTTGGATTTTTCTTCGGGCTCTTCTCCCTGCGCTGGCACCGGTGCTGGCGCGGTCACCTCTACCTTGACTGTTTCTTCACTGGCGGGTTTGGGAGTGCTGCCTGTTTCGGTGGGAGCTGTCCCATGCCCTGCATTGTTTTCAGCACTATTTGCCGGCCCACTCATAGGCTTAACCGGGGCTTCTTCCAACACGGGTTTCTCAGACCCTTCGGTATTGGGCTTCTTCACGATCTTAGAGTCCAACTTGTGATCAAGATCTCTTTTAATCGTGCCGTTTTTGGTGCTTTTATCGAGGTTGGCTGCAGGAACTTCGACCTTGGCCCCATTGCTGTTGAGAGGAGCCGGAGGAGCTTCCTGACGTAGTTGTGGCTGCGGCGAAGGCCTATGAGAAACGGTTTCTGGATGAGGTGCGGGGTTTTGCGGAGGTCCCTGGTGGGTGATCTGCTGCACTGGGTGCAGAGGCTGAAATGGCTGTGGCACCACTTGCAGACTGGCTGGAGGAGCTGCCGGCGTGTGGTGGAGTTGCTGGTGGTACGGCATGGACTGGCTGGGGTGCTGCTGTGGAGGAGGAGGACCCAGATGGAGTTGCTGAGGACCTTGGTGGAGCTGCTGGGGTCCCGGCGTGGCCTGCTGTTGGGTGCTTTCCAATACCATACCCTGGGGCAACCGAGGCTGCTGGTTGACTGGCGGAGGTTGTGGAGGATGGGTGTTTCCGTCTTGCTGGTACTTGATCAACTGTTCTAGACGGGACTTGATGTGAGGGTTGCCCGGGTCTAGCCTCTCGGCCTGGCGGTAAGCATCCAAAGCATCGGAGATCTGGTTATTGCAGGTCTCGTAAAGGGTCCCGAGATCGTACCACACCTCACTGATGTAAGGGTTCAAGCGGATAGCCCGGGTGTAGGCATCCAAGGCATCACGGTACTGCGAGATCTGGTAGTAGAGCACACCAATAGAGCACCAGAACGTAGGGTTTCTGGAATCTCTGTTGACGGCCTGCTGGAACGCCTCGTAGGCTGCGTTGAAGTCTCCCCGGGTCATGTGCACCCGGCCCAAGTAGTACCACGAGTGGGCGTCGGTGGAGTCAATGTCAATGGACTGCGTGAGGTACTTCAAGGCAATGTTCAAGTCCTGTTTGAAGGGTCTCAGGTGGGTATCGGGCGAGCTAGACGGCGAGGCCTCAGCCTGCGAGTGCAAGCAGCCCAACTGCTGCAACACCTTGGCGTGGTTTGGATTGACCTCTAAGACCTTTTCATATGCCTCTTTGGCACCGTTCCAGTTCTTTTGCAGCTCCAAAACAGAGCCGATCTGGAACCACACATCGGGCTGGGTCAAAGGGTGCGGCGGGTTGGATAGAATGTATTGGAAGCACTCCAACGCCGACGGCAACTTGCCCTGGTGCTTGTATATTATACCGAGGCGGAAGTAAATCTCATTGGACTTGTCGAAGTTTGGGTCCAAGTCCAACACACGCACAAAGGCTTCTTCAGCGTATTCCAAGGAGCCGTAACGGTCATAGAGAATGCCAATGCCGTGCCACAACTTGGGCACGTTGGGGTTATCCAAGTAGTAAAGCGCCCGCTGGTAGGCGGCGTAAGCACGTTGCAAATCGTCCATCATAAGGTAGCAATGGCCCAAAAGACCCCAGGTATCGCCGTTTTCATGGTTGAAGTTCAAAGCCTGCTCATAGAGCTCAGCGGCTTTTAGAAAGTGATCCCGAGAGCGGAAAATGGTGGCCAAACGGGTCAAGGCGTCCGGGTTATTGGGACTGTGTCTCAAAGCAGTTTCATACAGCACTGAGGCCTTCTCCAAGTCGCCGAGCAGCTCAGCCAACGAGCCAATAGCAAGCCACGTGGAGCTGGTGGTTTCCAGTAAGAGCGACGACACCTCGCCGTTCTGCGACGAGGTTTGCTGTGAGGAGGCGTGGGCCATGGCATGGGCCTGAGCCTGGGCTTGTGCGGCGTGGGGCAAGATCTGGATCTGGTGCTGGAGTGGCAAGTTTGCAGGCGAATGGGCCATGTTGGAGGACTTCATGGCCATCTGCACGGGCAAGGACATGGTGGGCAAGAACAATGGGGAAGGATTGTGGAGCTAGCGAAGCTGGGGAAAATGGATGGAGGGAAGGGGAGTTGAATCTGAAAATGAGCCCCGGCGTCGATTATGTACAAGACCAAAAATAGGAGGTCAAAAAACACAAGAAACACTAGATGAAACGCTAAGTTGAAGGAGCACTAGGACTAGGAAGGAGTAGGCAGGAGCAGTGGATTGAGGGAGGAAGACTGGGCCAGGGGAATGGAGGGGGATAGCAGTGGGGTGAAGACGAAAAAAAAACAGGCAGGGCGGAGGAGGAGGGAAAAAAAACGGGGCAGGGCGGCGGAAGGAAAGTAAAAAACCAACGGTGTAAGGTTAGCGCGATTTTACGGAACAAAAAAAAGCGAGAAAATAAAGCATAGAAAATAAGGCCCAGGAAAGAGGAAGCCAAAAAAAAAAAAGAAAAGTGAAAAAAAAAAAACAGACAAACCAAAAATAAAAAAAAAAACTCAGAATAGCCTCCTATGCAGCGCAGCAGACAAATACGACAATCGTCGCACTATCGCCAAAAAGAAACCAACAAAGCGAAAGTGCACATAGAAGAATGGACTGAGGAACCGAGCAATAATAGGCAATAATGGGATATAATAGGTAATAATGGGTAATAATGGGTAATAATAGGGAGGGTCCATTGTTGACAAGGTTGAGTTTCGGCCATGGCTACGAATAATAGGCCTGCTCTTCTGTGGTCTGGAGATCGGGCCATACAGGCATACGGGTGTGGTTATCCGGATGTGCCCCGAAGGACACCCACCATAAGTGACATTAAAAGTGACCAGTGGGAGTAAAAGGTGAGAGTAAAAAGTGACAGAAAAAGTGACAGAAAAAGGACAGTAAAAAGGACAGTGCTAGAAGTAAAAGTATCAAGTACAACTCATATACAACGTCCATAAATGTATACGTAGACATAACAAAAAAGAGAATATATAAAGACATAACAAAACTTATATATATCTAATATACGAGTCATATGTATACGAGTTATATGTATACGAGTTATATTTATATCCCCAGTCATAAATATAGAATAAATCTAAAAATGAATAAAAAACATAGGGTAGAGAAATTTATATTATGTGTATGTGAATGAATAGGAGATTATGTAGTGATTATTGTGTGATAATGTAGTGATTATTTCGTGTGATCTCGTGATAATTAGTGAATATTTCGTGATTTCGTAATTATTTCATAATTATTTCGTCATTGTTAGTGATTATTAGTGATAATGTAAGCACGGAAATTATGTGAGAGCTCGTGATGACAAGTGAGCGAGAAGTGAGGAGTGGGGAGCGATTGTCTTGAAGAATGATTGATTGTCTTGAAGAATGATTGATTGTCCTGAAGAATGATTGATTGTCCTGAAGAATGATTGATTGTCCTGAAGAATTCTCGCGAGATGCGTGGATTGGTGCGTGGATTCTTTGGTGCGTGGATAAGAAGTTTGCGCTGGCACTCTCGTCGCTCCTCCTTTTTATACTTTGATCCCCCACCCTATTACACTTTATAAATAACACACTGTAGGGCAGAAATTTTATCGAAATGTAGTGTAGTAGTGTGGTAGTAAAGTAGTATAGTATTGTAATTTAGTGTAGTACTTTAGTAGTACAGTGTAGTTTAGTATTATATTGTAATTTAGTGTAGTGTAGTGAAGTTTAGTAATATAGTGACAGTAATACAGTGACAGAATAGTAGTAATGGTGAGTAGTGTGGTTATATGATAGTGAGTATGTGGTTATGTAGTGGTAATGTGATGTAGTTATATAATAGGGTAATGGTGACTAGTGGTAATAGTGACTAGTAGTAGTGATTAGTGGAATAGTGACTAGTAATAATGGCTAGTGGAATAGGAAGGTGACAATGGGCTTCACGGACATCTAGTGGAGGCCCGGGTGCAGGCCAGGCACGAATAGAGGTTGCGGATTGCTGGGAGGCTGCGTGCAGAAAAAAGTCGTGGGTGAAAGTAAACGAGCGATGCAAGCGGAGCGCGGGCCGCTTATCACCTATTTTGATCGCGCCAGCACTTTCAAAAAGAGCCTTTTTTTCGAGGCCGCTTTTTATTGGTGTTTTTGACGGCTCTCTTTTCTTTAGCTTTTTTTGGAGGCCACTTGCAATTATCGGGAGATTCCTTTGCATGCCGGAAAGGAGGGAATAAGGTGATGTAAGTATAAAAAGGAGAGGAGTAGGGGGGGATTTTAGTATAAAGGAGAAGAGTAAAGGGAGGAAGTAAAGGGGAGAGCAGTAGAGGAAGGGAGAGAGGAAGGGATGCAAAAAGGGAGTAAAGGTGAGGGGTGCAAACGGAAGGGGGTGTAGATATTAAGTGGAGGGAGAGAGGGAAAGGAAGGGGGAGGACGGGGACCGTGCGGCTTTTCCGGGCCAGTATTGGTTACTTAGACTAACAGAAGGTATAGTTAAGACTGGGCCAAGACTGGGCCAAGACTGGGCTAAAGTTAAGACTGACATGGATTAAAAGTTAGACAGACTTGACTGAGACGGACTAGACTGACTGAGACAGACTAGACAGAATGAGACAGACAAAGACAGACAGACAGACTAAGACAGATTTGTCTAAATTGGGCTAATTTGATTGACTGACTTGACTGGCTTGACTGACTAATTGGGCTAAATTGGGGATTAGTGGGCTAGCCACGGGGCTCGCAACGCTCAGGTGTCTTTTGGTCTTTTTTTGGTGTCCTTGGTCTTTTTTGGCGTCTTTTCCTCGGGATCGCAACCTGTACTGGTGCCCCGGGCTCGCACTCCTTCGCTCGCCTTGCATCTCGCTTTAGAATGACGTGGTTGATGGCGCCACCTCGCGGCTTATGTCACGTGCACCCGTCCCGATCCGGCCGGGTCCTTTCTACTCCTGGCACTGCTTGTGGTCGCCATGTAGACCACCATTGGAGTCTACAATCTAGAACCTTCCCAACCAAATGACCTGAATTTAAATTTTGGGTTTTGAAGTCTGGAGTTTTGAAGTTTGGAGTTTTGGGAGTCTGATTTTTTCTATTCAACTCAATTTGAATTTATTGAGTTGTCTATGGACATTACTAACTAACACATGACCAATGAGCAAATACTAGATGGCAATGCAATAAAATGGCAAATGGAAACATCGATGATTGGCCAATTAATTTTCCATGAGCAAGTCATTTAAGATTAGCACTTGAACATGGAACTCCACCCATCAACACCAGTGCTCCGCACCATGGACCACCACTTCACTTATCACCCACTAACAATTATGGTCCAACCCGTAATCCAACCGTAATCCCGTAATCTAATTCGTAGAGCCAATTATTAATCTAATTCGTAGATCCAATTCATAATGTAACTTCAGACCTGAATCCTAGACCTGACTCCTGGATCTAACTCTTGTCTAATTCTTGTCTAATCCTGGGTCTTATTCATAGACCTTAGTCAGCTTCAGACAAAATTTCTAGGTAAGCATAGCCTCTAGAATTCCGAACCATCGTTTTGGTCCCTTCCAAAAATGTTCGAGTCGGAGCCTGACGAATAAAACTTCTTGGTATAATGCAAAGAGTAGATATCCACTGAAACTGTATTACCAGAAGGTAATTGGCCGAAATAACAAGCACGTCAGCAGTGGGATCTCGCCTTTCTATTGACATCCAATTAGATCTGTTGATGTCATTTTTTTTTAAACCGAACATTCTCTTTTGAAACACCAAGCACTTCGGTAAGATGTATCTCAATGACTGCATAACACCATCCAAAGGCCCATCCAAAGGCCTATTCAAAGGCCCTCTTTGAAGCCCTTTTAAGGGCAACTCCAGGATCACATCTTTATCATCAACAAAGACACTGATCTTGGAAAATGACACGGATCCTGAAGATGACACTGGCCCTGACAATGACCAGACACTCATCCTTGGTAATAGAAGGTAAGGCAGGTTCTTGGTGAAAGGGAAGCCAGTTGCTGGGACCTCTAGATCCTTTGATCCTATACCGACCGCTTTTTCCCCCGGAACGAGCTGTTGAAGCCCAAGAGCTCGTTGATACCTATAGTCCAGTCGTTTTCGCCCTTGGCAATACAAAAAATGCCATTGGCCACGTTATTTTCCGACCCACTGGCCGAATTGCCCGGCTCGATGTAATCGTCAAACGTATGGCGAGACCGGAGTGTTTTTGGCGGCTGGTGGTTGCCTGGAATGTAAATAGTGCCGTTCTCACTGACCACATGGATCTCATCGCCCGGCTTCAAGTTTGGCTGTGGAATGCCATCAATGGTCATTTTGACCAGCTCATTACGGTTATCGTTGGACAACTTGATCATCACATGCAGCGTGGCCGGAAGCACCAAGGGCCGGAACGAAAGCGACTGCGGACAAATGGGTGTGAGGAGAATACACGGCACCAATGGGTGGACAATGGGGCCTCCCGAAGATAATGAGTATGCCGTCGAACCCGTGGGAGAAGCAAACACTAAACCATCAGCACTGGTGGTGGTGAAAAACTCACTATCGATGTAGATATCGAGTTTGATCAAGCTGGGCGCAGAACCTCGGTGGAGCAAGATATCGTTCATGACATAGAGCATGGTGGCATCGTGGTGTTGCTTGTAATGGGCCAATTCATACTCCATGATCTGCTCCTTCTCCATTTGGCGGGAATCCGACTGGATCTCGTCTACATCCTGGCGCACCACGTGACACTCGAGTCTCATACGGTGCATGGCCTTACTTCTGGATTCAAATACCGACCGGAAGGTTTCCCGGAAAGTGGAGAAGTCAAACGGGAGTAGAAAGCCAAGGGTTCCAAGTGCAAAACAGAGCACGGGCGGCACCAGTCCGTTCAGGAACGCCGAGACTGCCCTCAATGTGGTGCCGTCTCCACCAAGCGACACTATGAGGTCTGTTTTGGACACAATCTCCGCCACACTCCCCGTATAAATCGTAGGCCCCAGGGATCCAAATGTAGTTCTCTCCCTATTAATCTTGTCTCTATTCCTCTCCGTATGAATCTTGTCTCTATCCCTTTGAATACTATCACTTTGTTGATTCAATTGGCCCAGATTTGGACCATTCAATGGAATATCCGTTTTTTCCGTTTTTTCCGGAATTTTTTGGCCCATTTCGGATCCATGCCTTTCATGACCCCTTTTTCTCTCACTGTACACTTCCTGGAGCTCTGCTCCTACATCCTCGGATACAATGACATTCAACGAAGGGTACTCGGAATGAATAAAGTCAATAAACTGCACCATGGCAGATTTAACCCCATCGTTCCAGGGCTTCTTAACCACGTAGATGTTCTGAAGCGGGTTACGCCAAATCACACTCCGGAGCTTGGAGTGGGGAGACCCAATGTACTCGGGGATGGTTCTGCCCTGTAGCTCTGTGCAGGAGCAGAGAGCCAAGGGTGGTTTTGGTGGTGGTTTCGGGCCCTGCGGCTCAAGCACCGGTCGTAGCCGTGGATAGCAAGTGCGGAGGCTCCGTGTGGCGGTCAAGGCCCATCTGCACAGTGTAGTTAGCATTGTGTTGTTGAGGTGTGGAGAGGTGCTGTGATAGTGAGTATGCTGCTGCTGCATATACAGGAACACTACAAGCTGTACTCAGAGCACCAGTTAATATTGGTTTAGAGTAGAGTATTTGGTCTGTATCTTTTATGTGGTTTTAGTATTAGTATGTTCGATGTCACAGTACCATACTACACCACTAATATAATACTATAGTACCATACTATACCATACTATACTATTATTAATATTATTGGAATTAGTAGTATTATTAGTATTATTAGTATTATTAGTATTGTTAGTATTATTAGTATTATTAGTATTAGTAGAATTAGTGGAATATGGTTGATATATTCGATATTTTGAGTATTGCTAGATCCACCATAGGTAGTTCTACCTATTGAGGTATTTTAAGCCTACGCTGTCTAATCCTAACAATGGCCATTCCATTGTGCCACTCCTCTACCATCATTGTACAAGGTACCAGGAGGGAATGTGATAAACCCGAGGTACCAGGATGGAATGTGGAGATTTTCCCCGCTTTGTACCTAGCAACAACCCGTTGACTAGGCGACGCCGTTGTCAAATACTTAAATAGCTCAGATTCCTCCTTCTGAGGAATCATCGGCGAATGAACATACTAAACAGAGTACCTGACGGAACAACAATAATCTAACAAGTATAGTTTATGGACATAGGCATAGACATAGACTAGTAGACAGACAGACAGACAGACAGAGAGAAATAGACATAGTTTGTGTAGACGCACTTAGTATAAACATACATAGATAGACTAACTGTTAGATTCCGGTTACGTCAGGTACTCTGTTTACTATGTTCATTCGCCGATGATTCCTCAGAAAGAGGAATCTGAGCTATTTATATAACTGTTCAAGAGAAGGTGCGAGCTGGTAGCTGGCTGGTCGTTGTGCACCCTGGCTGGTAGCGCGCTGGTTGGAAGGCCGTATACAAAGTATCAGGCAGAGAGGCTTCATAATACCTAAATAGGTAGGGTACTACCTATGGCGGATCTGACACTAACTGACTGACTGGAATAGACATAGTCCAGCTGCTACTACTCCTGGATTTGACTACTAGTATTATTAGAATTATTCGTATTAGTAGTATTAGTAGTATTAGTAGTATTATTGGAATTCTTAGTACTAGAATTCTTACACTATACTATACTATACTATACTATACCATACTATACTATACCATACTATACTATACCATACTATACTATACCATACTATACTATACCATACTATACTATACTATACTATACTATACTATACTATACTATACCATACTATACTATACCATACTATACTATACCATACTATACTATACTATACTATACTATACTATACCATACTATACTATACTATCCCATCTACTATTCACCATGTCATGAACTCTCTATAATCACTAGACTGATATCTATAAATACCATCCGTGAATAGAAAAAGAACTGTATTTTTGTGACACCCTAGACTTACCAGATATCCTAACTATACCAATAGATACTGACCTGGCTCCTGCCTCTAAATACTGACTATGATCTATAGTACATGATACATGCTACATACATTATACTACTAGACTACTATCGCATTTGAAGTAGAGACTACTAATAGTAGAGTAGAATAGAGTATAAGTGGAAAGTATAAGATAGAAAGTATAGGTACCAGAGAGTAGAGGATGTAGCTAGAGTACGAATCTTACTATTGGTACTCTACTGTCTACTAGGACTACATATCTATAAGGATACAGTATAAACGTTCCATGCATACTTACATAATTGCTTACACATAGGTAAAGCACTACCTATGGTGGATCTTAAAAGTAGACTCATAATACTAGTATGAGTAATAGTGTGTTAGCAAAAGTATTGGAGTATATTATGAGTACTAGACTTATGGAGTGGTACTAGGCTTATAATACTATGAACTCAGTACATTCAGTACACTCAACAGTGTATTCTACACTATACTCTACAGTACACTCAGTCTACAGTACACTCAGTACAGTCTATATGTCAGATCCACCATAGTGTTATGTTCTTTGATACATTTATGTCTAAATAATACTATTTTCGGTGATGGTTCCTCTAAGAGAGGAACCGGAGCGGCTTATATAACTTTGAGAGAAACGTGGCATTCGAAAAACTCTCCATCAGAACAATGTTAATGATTGTTCTAGAATATTGACACGGCGTTTGCAATGGCCAATGTTAGGTCAGACAGAGTAGGCTTCATGAATCCTCTATAGACAGGGCCCTGCCTATGGTGGATCTAACACATAGGTAATGATATACCTATTGAGATATTATGAAGCCTCTCTGCCCGATACTAGCAATGGCCATTGTTTAGGGCCTTCTACTCAGTCTTCATTGTACGGGTACCAGGATGATCTAAGGTGAGTAGAACAATCACCGCTATTGTTCTGGTGAAAAGTGTTTCCGTAGCCACCACTTCTCTTGAAAACACTAAAAAAGCAGCTCAGGTTCCTCCTTTTGAGGAATCATCAACGAATAAAGATAACCCAGTACTTAAAGTCACAACAAGAATCAAACACTCTAGTACACTCAGTACAGTCTATAGTACAGTCTACACTATACTCTACAGTACAGTCTACAGTCTACACTATACTCTACAGTACACTACAGTACACCCAGTAGTCCCTGGCTGGAATACTTTGACGTGTTGCCCTTGAGAGACGATAGTTATACTATGAAATGGTTGAATCTCTGGCAGCAGTGGGAGTTTGAGCATTTGAGTCCTTCGCTTGTTTTGACACAATCGGCCGTGACTCCGCAGCCAAGTTTTAGTAGCAAGTCATAAGAACTCTAATTTTGAGTAAAAAGTATGAGTAGTATAGCAGAGTATATAGACTACCCACCACCATATAATTGGAAAGAAGACCATAGCAGAGAGAGCATGGTAGAGTATAGTGGATTGCTAGAGTAGACTAACACACACAGGGTGAAGTATAGAGTATTGTATTATAGAGTATATTACAATCTACAGTACACCCAGTACACTCTACAGTATACTCTACAGTACACTACAGTACACTCTACAGTGTAGTCTACGCATAACACTACAGTATAGTACACATTCCTACTCTTCTTCGCCTTAGTATTTAGTTTATGTTCTTTCACTCTGCTCTCTACCCCAACTACTTTACCCTGCTCTCTACACTTAGTCTCTATGCCCATTTGCTTCCTAGTCTCACCTTAGACTTCTTCCATACTTGACCTCTTATTCTCATCATCCATACACTTATAAATAGGGTAAAGCCCTACATTTACATGACTATGATTATGATACATAACTACTATTCTACACTTGGACAAAAGGCCACAACTGGTATACATAGCCAGAGTTATAACTACAGCTTGAGAACTACTGCTATACTACTTTAGTTCTTACCACTACACAGCCATACTTACATACAGCTATATTACGATACTACTAATGTTAGATCCGCTATAGACAAGGCCCTGCCTATAGAGGTGTCATGAAGCTTTTTGTGTCCGATCCTAACAACGGCCATTGCAAACCCCGTATCAGGGCCACCGGCCATCGATGTACGAAGTACTATGATGGCCTTTTTGAATATACTAGAACAATCCTTACCATTGTTCTGATGGAGAGTTTTTTCGAATGCCACGTTTCTCTCAAAGTTATATAAGCCGCTCCGGTTCCTCTCTTTGAGGAACCATCAACGAACATAGTATCAATAAGGCATAAATGTATCAAAGAAAATAACACTATGGATGAGGGAATGTTCTATAGACGAGGAGTCAATGGTAACTGGAGTTTCCACCCGAACTTTATAGTGTACCTTGATCTTAAATGCATCGATAAGTTTTTACTTCATATAAATCTACTCTACTCTACTCTATGATGATACTCAATGACACTAGCTCTCATGCTATGTCATATACACTAGACTATAATACTGTATGAATACTGTATGATACTATACCATCATACTTGGATATGACACTATGACACTATGAAACCATGCTTTGTCACTATACACCTAGCTATAATACTCTAAAGCTCTGTCACTATACAGTATACTGATACTACTACTGATTGATACAATACTGTATGATATTGTATGATACACTATACACTATACACTATACTGGTACTGACTGCTTGGATACTCCATGTTGATATATTGAGTATTCAGGTACAGTGTTGCTGGTGCTTCGTAGAGATCGAAGAAGACAAGTTGCGGCTACTTCAAAAATTTGAAGAAAGATGCCCGGAACCCAGACCCCAAGAATTTGTTAAATATGGTGGATACAATGCTGGTCTTAGAGGCTTTGGAAATGACAATGCTAGTATGGCCTTCCACTTGGGCTTGGACTCCCAAACGCCCATGAAAGAGATCATTAACTATTTGCTTGAGACCAAGAAAAAGGACTACATTCCTCCTCAGGTGATCACGGATGAAAGTCAAGCCCCTGTGAAAAAGAACAAGTTGTCTGGAGACCAGATCAAGTTCCCTGTCTGAAATGTAAGGAATGAAAGTACCATATGTGTTGAGTCCAAACACTGACTACTAACAACCTTTACACTAACTAGAACTATAATAACTACTAATCCTATGGCTATGTTTATGACTGCTCTATTACTAACTTCAACTACTACTGACCATGACTATAGCTGGGTACAGCACAGGATAGAGTATAGAGTATAGAGTATAGGGTATGACTAGGAGTTAATAGGATTAGGTATGGTGTAGTACTACTTTAGTATATGGACTTGTGGAGTAGTCAATACAAAGTAAACGGTAGTCTTTATGGATTAGAGAGTTTATATGGATTGTAGGGATGGTACTGTTGTGTTGTAGTAGTGCAGTTTGGTTACTATAGAGTGGGTGTAGTTACTGTAGAGTGATTGTAGTTACTATAGAGTGATAGAGTTGGTGTATGGTGCTACTGTGTCCAACCGGGCTAGGTGCTGGTGCAGATAGGTACAAGTAGTCGGTACAAGTAGTCGGCACAAGTAGCCAGTGGTCATAGTAATACGCCAAGTGTTGGTCAATGTACTGCCGTCTCTGGTTCTATGTACTTTTATCTAGTTCCAGTTCTAGAATGACTATTGCCGGGGCTCTATTCGTGATAAGATACATTATAAACAAACTACAGGTCCGCCTCCTTGTTCAAGGAGTCAATCTCCAACTTCTCCTCCTCAGTCAACTCGGGCCGCTTGGCCTGGGCCCCATTTAGCTCGCCATTGCGTGCTTGGGGCCCTGGCGTATCCACATCCATGGAGTCCACGCCAATGTGCTTTTCTCCGGGGTTGTGGTCCTCCTCCTCGTAGAACTCGTTGTCCGGCACAATGTGCTCGTCTCTCGCCTGTTGGGAACCACCCTTTGTATCGATGGACATAGGAGTATCTTCCTCCTCGTCGCCCAAGTCCTCGGCATCACGTGGTACCTCGTTCATCTGCACCGACGGCGCAAACTTGGTGTTTTCCAAGTTGTGGATGATGTTGGTCAAGATCTTGTTCAAGAAGTCCGGCGCATTTGCGTTGTACATGTTGGAAGGCCGCACGTCGAGCTTGTAATCGGGCCCGTAGTACTCGTAGTACTCGTTGTAAGGTAACTCCGAGGGCAACACCACGTCGTTGAGCAAACCGGACTCAAAGGCCCATGTCCGTGCCACATTCCTCATGGTGTAGCCTCCTCCTCCAACCACCATCAACGGCACGCCAAACGACCGCACAAATTCCACACAGTTGGCATGGCCACGCATACTCAAGTTGAAGCAGCCCAAACGGTCGCCGCTCAACGAGTCTCCTCCCGTCTGCAACACAATGGCCGACGGCTGGTACCAGTCCATGATCTTCTGGATCACCGGCTCGAAGATGGACTTGTAGCTGACATCGTCAATTCCATCCCGCAACGGCACGTTGACGGCATAGTGCTTGCCCTTGCCGATTCCAATATCTCTCAATTCTCCTGTTCCGGGGAAAAACTCCCCGTACTTGTGGAACGACGCAGTCATCACACGGTCCGTGGTATAAAACGCCTCCTCCACACCATCTCCATGGTGAACGTCAATATCAATGTATAAAACCCGAGGATGGTAGCGCAACAACTCAATGATTCCCAACACAATGTCATTGAGGTAGCAGAACCCCGAGGCCTCGGACTTCTTGGCATGGTGCAAGCCTCCAGCATAGTTGATGGCCACGTCACACTTCCCCCGGTTCAAGCGGGCAGCCCCCTCCATGGATCCACCGCCGGAGATCCCACAGTACTCGAACAAACCATCGAAAACAGGGCAATCATCCCCCACATTAAACTTGATCTGCTCCTTGGCAAAAAGGTCCAAATTGTCCGGCAGAACACGGCTCAAAAAGTCGATATACTCGTCGGTGTGGAACTGGCACATCTCCTGCTTGGTGGCCGGCTTGGCCCGGTAGATCTCCATCTTTTTGTAGAGCCCATAGTTCATTATGAGCGAATGGGCCATTCTTATACGGTGGGGCTTCATGGGATGGCCTGCTCCGTACGCATAATTGCCCACGTCGGCATCATAGAAGTACGCCACCCGTTTCTTATTGGACGGGTTCACCTTGAACTCGTCAAAGGGTAATTGCACATACATTTGGTGAAGTAGAAGGGCCCTGTTGAGCTAGTATAATTCAAGAAATGTCAATAAATGTCAGTTCCAGTGTCGACTCAACAACAACCTAAGAAAACTTGGTATAGTGGATTTCTCACTTCTATGCTTCAAGTGCTTTGTTAAATTAGTGTGTGTTTTTTTTTGGCACTGGGAAGAGACCAGAATGAGTGGAGTTGGTGGAGTGAGATTTCTGTTTCTGTTGAGCCTTGGTTTTCCGCACGTATATGCAGGACACGGCCATGGAGATAGCATTAGTCCTGAGTTCTAGTGGACCTTTATCAGCAGGACAGAGACTAACATACACAGGGGTCAATAGATTTTGATTTTAGCTAACCCAAGATTACTGTACTACTGTACTACTATACTACTGTACTACTATACTACTGTACTACTATACTACTGTACTACTACTACTCCTAGTCTTTATACGCTTAGTTAGTCTTAGACATAACCATATATTCATACAGTGCATAGAGTACATAGTCTTGTACAACTATTAACATATGACTATATGACTAAGTATTAATGCTAGGACCATTATGTCCCTATTATGAATCAGACTGCTGTGATTATGACTACGCCTAATACTAGTATTAGTGGTCTTTAGCTCTTTTCATATACCCGTATGAGTCTATGGTCCATGTATGACTACGACCCAAGCCCTTGTCCCAATACTTCTAGATACTAGATCTACAATATGGACCTGATTCAATCTATTGAGTACTATAGTATGAAACTATGACTCATACTCCAGTCCAAACTCCCATTTTCTATATAGCTCATAGTTTGCACAAGTGATGTTCAGACTTGCCAATTTAAAAGTGACACATCTGGTCTGGTCGGTGGAGGATTGGGTTTTTCTACATCTCCTTCTTTAGGCATTAATTAGCTATGGTACTTTATAGTATAGTATAGTATAGTAGTATAGTATAGTATAGTAGTATAGTATAGTAGTGTAGTATATACTGGAGTAGTAGCTGTAGTACAAAGTAGTACAAAGCATTACATGGGTGAAAGGTTATTGATGGCCATTGTTAGGATTAGATGGAGACGCTTCATAATACCTCTATGGGTAGGGCTCTGCCTATAGTGGATCTAACACTTTATTGTGTGGTGAAAACACTTCTACGCCTTGGTTCATTCAAGAGACTGATTTTTAGGCTTCTCAAAAGTATTATGTGGGATTTAAAGTATCCGAATATCGGCAACTACAGTGACCCTGCTTTGAGTGTTCATGTCATTCATTTTCTATGTACTAATGATTGTATATATAGTAAGTGGATCAGGACTACTTGGTAGTCTTTAGCAGTTAGTGGGTACAGATTACCCGGACTGCCTACCTAGGCATTTGAAGCACTCGTTACGCATCTGTATGAACATGGATGGGAAGCGAGAGGTCGAAAGCTTGCACTGGTACGATCTGAGCGATTTCCTGCTTCAAGTAGTCAAAGGCTTCTTGACACGTAGGAGTCCGTTTGAAAGGTGTGTGTTCGGCAAGGAGTTTGGTCAATGGCAGGGAGCGGCCAGCGAAGTCAGGCATAAACTCCCTGAAATAGCCAACATGGTCGATGAAAGCCTTCACGTCCAGCTTAAGAGCCGGAGTTCCAAGGTTTTCAACTTGGCCTAGAATTGTGTCTGTGGCAGAGAGAGATATCTCTGGCACTAATGAGGTGACCAATCCATTCAATCTAGCAATTGAAGAAGGTACTCTTGTCCTAGTCGAGTTCGTGGTGGTTGCGAATGAAAACTTCAAAAATAGACGGAACATGTTGCTTGTGACTGGCGGGATTAGGGCTGAAGATGAGAATTTCGTCCTGGTAAACACGGCAATAGAGTTGGTGGTCACGTAGGAGTTTGGTCATGTACGAGCCAAAGACGATCAGACCCTCTGGACCTCTTACTGCTGATACAAGTCAACATAGACTACAAAAGTATAACGAGGGTCCATGGGCTCAAACACTACTTACCTTGCGACCATACTTCCCCCAAAACCCCAAAAACTTTGATTTCTCGTAAGTAAACCGAATGTGTCAAAATTTTGATCAACATCCGATCCATAATCGGCATAGTTTATGGTTAAGACTACGACGGTATCTGAACATCTTCGATCCCCTAACTTTCGTTCTTGATTAGTGAAAACGTCCTTGACAAATGCTTTCGCAGTAGTTAGTCTTCAATAAATCTAAGAATTTCACCTCTAACTAATAAATACTGATGTCCCCGACCGTTCCTATTAATCATTATGATTTCTAGAAACCAACAAATCAAAAATCATCTTATTTTGTTATCCCATGTTATAAGATTCAGGCGTTGCCTGCTTACACACTGGCCAACAGAAACATAGCAGTAGCTATACAGTAGCCACTATGCTTATGAACAATCCTAAAATACCTTTTAACCTCGGTCTATGGCACTATATATGTGAATGACTTTGGGATAAATTAGTTATTACATTTAACGTCTCAGTAAGGTTATATTAGTGACTCTGTTAGATCCATTATAGGTAGGACACTACGTATAGAGGCATTTTGAAGCCTACTCTGTCCGATCCTAACAATGGCCATTGCAAACCCCGTTTCACGGCCATCGGCCATCGATGTACGAAGTACTATGATGGCCTTTTCGAATATACTAGAACAATCCTTACCATTGTTCTACAGGAGAGTTTTTCGAATGCCACGTTTCTCTCAAAGTTATATAAGCCGCTCTGGTCCCTCTCTTTGAGGAACCATCACCGAAAATAGTATNCCCTCTCTTTGAGGAACCATCACCGAAAATAGTATTATTTAGGCATAAAAGTATCAAAGAACATAACAGACTCTTTGATTTTCGTCTTGAGGTACGGTAGTAGATCCACGAGATACTAGACAGTCGATAGAGGTAGAGACTAGTACAGACTATATGTAGATAGTGGTGAATACTATATGTAGATAGTGATGAATACTATATATGTAGATAGTGGTAAATACTATATGTACATAGTGGTTGTTAGATTCTAGTTGTTACGTCAGGTTCTCTGTTTACTATGTTCATTTGCCGATGGTTCTCCAGAGGGAGGAATCGGGCTATAGTCAGCGTCAGGTCATCGTTCCTGGAAAGGGTCATCTGGTCAACCGGTTGTTGCTAGGTGTAAGTGGGTAAACTCTCCACATTCTTCCTGGTGCCTCACATTGCTTCCTGGCACCTCGTACCTATAATACTTTACTATACTACACTATGCTAACACTATAGTAATACACTGTGGTCAGGTGATAACCTCTGTTCTGGTTTCAGGAGATTCTGACCATTGAATTATTTTCAAAACTTGGTCTTAGTCCCTGGTGTCACTACTTACTACAAGTCTTAGTGCTCACTACTTAGTCAGTACTCACTACTTAATACTAGTCTTGGTCAGTACTATTAGTCTTAGTGCTACTACTAAGTGCTTACAATTATGAGTCAGTCAGTACTACTACCTAGGTTAGTGCTTACTACTTGGTCAGTACTACTACTAAAAGTCTAAGTACTACTACTTATTAAATAGTCAGTACTACTTATTACTTAGTCAGTACTACTTACTACTTGGTCAGTATACTGTTAGGACTGGCACTCTGTCCGATCCTACAATGGCCATTGAATAACGTAGTCACATATCATTTGACAGTATTGGTTGGTACGACGACCAAGAACATCACCACCATTGTTCATGTAAGGGTTTTACAAGCCACGTTTTCTCTGCAAACACTAAAAAAGCAGTTCAGATTTCTCTTTTTGAGAAATCATCAACGAACAGAAATAACTTAGTACCTTAACGTTATTATTGAGTACATTCACGAGTCTAGTTCGAGTCTTGTATTTCGAGTCTTCTTTAGCTCAAGTCTTGGACACTTCAAGTCTTGGTATTTATTAATGATCTGAGTTAGTCCACGCCTCGGATGCGGTCTCTATACTCGCGGAGCTGGTTGTTGAGCTGGTACTGCAACTGGGCGTTGTACACGTGTTTCTGGTACACGTCCTCGTCCACCAAGAAGTTGAGACCGTTGTTGAAGTTGTCGTAGGCCGTGGACGTCACGGAAACGGGAAAACACCATTGGTACCAGTGCGAGCCCATGGTGGAGGTCCAATTCCTGGCTAAGCCCAAGTCGTAGATGTGTCCCAATTTCTGCCTGTTCCCATGAGAGTCGTACTCGTATTTGCCCGACTCCGGCCCGTTCCAGTACGAGTTCTGGAACTCGATGGTGGTGGTGTTGCGGAGCACCAAGTACACCAGAAACGCAGTGAAGCACCCCACGGCAATGAAAAACACCACCGACAACACCATAAGAAACACAAGGCTCAACAGAAGGTACTCGTCCTCATACTGGCCATCTATGAAAAACCCATAGAGCATGCTCAACGAGAGAGCCAACACCACCGCACTGAACAAGGTGGTGTATATAAGCAGCTGGATGAAGAACTTATGGTTGCGGAAACCAATGCAACATGCAAACCACGGGCAATGGTGGTCCATTTTCAAAAAGCACCGTCGGCACACGGAGCAGTGGTGGCACCGGTCCGGTTTCCAGACATGGCACGTGGTGCAAGACCGGTACGAAGTGGAGTTATTCTCAATGTAATGAGTGGTTAGGAGCCAGTGCGGAGGTGTCACCAGGTACTCAGAATCTGATTTAGGGGAATTGCCCGAACTTAATAAATTGGAGTTCGGACTTACACTCGAACCCAAACTCGGACCCAGGCTCAGACCCAAACTCGCATTGGAATTGTGTTCATATCCTTCCTCATATTGATAAGCCTCGTTCGGGTGGTTATATGCCGGACCGTATGGCAGAGAAGGGTCTCTCTTTGGAGCCAAGCGTAGGAGACTAAAGTCACTGGGCGAGCCGGCACCCACCAAAATCACCTTATGGTACGTGTACAACGAGAGTAGGTAGAGCACCAGCACAACTACCATCATCGCTAGCGAGTACCCCGAGAGGTAGTAGTGCAAGTAGAGCTGCCTGACTGCGGTATACTGGGCCCACGTGAGCAAGCCACTGGCTAGCACTTGGGGGAAGAGCGTCAGGATGAGATTGCACCATCGGAGACACGTGGCTTTATGTGACCGCATGACCAACGGCGGAGGCGTAAGCATGTGCTAGGAGTAGGTGATTTGGTGTGATGGTGTGATTTGGTGCGTAGAGTCGGTGCGTAGTTGGTGCGCAGCACAGCAGATAAAGCCATGGACTGCACTTGCTTTGCTGGACCTAAAATAGGTATACCTAAAAATTCAATATTAAATCCAATATTATCAAATATAGACCTAAGGCCTACCTACTATAAGCCCCTAGAGTCCATTGGACAACACTATGTAGTAAATATATCTGTAGTCACTACCCACTATAGACACTCTATACTACACTACTACACTGCTACACTACTACACTACTACACTCTATACTACCCTACTACACTCTATACTACCCTACTACACTCTATACTACCCTACTACACTACTGTTAGATTCTTGTGAAATGTTAGTACATGAACATTTCACAAGAATCTAACAGATCACATGTTACTAGAGTAGATGTGCATGTTATTAAGAGTATTAGTAGTTGTTACTAGATGAGAAGTCCATGATATTAGGTGTAGAAGTGCATGGTTTTAGAGTGGAAGCGTACCTTACTAGAGTAGCATTATATGTGTTTAGAGTAGAAGTATATGTTTTTAGCGTAGAATCACATGTTATTAGGTGTAGAATTGCGCCTTACAAGACCAGAACCAAAACAGAAGCTATAACCAGTATTTTGACCAACTTCTTGGGCTATGAAAAGGAATAGATTTTCAGAATTATGATGAGTCCTGGACAAGTGCTTTCTGGACTGGCCAAGTCTTGACTGGTGCTTACCTCTAAATACGCACCTACAAGAATCAAAGTGTATCTTCTCGACCCAAAATAAATTCTCTTCTTACATAACTTCTCTTAGGAATTTTTCTTCAACAGCTTCTTTTATATAACTTCTTCTGAGAATTTCTAATCAGTTCCTTCAAAGATTACAAATGTATAGAGCCATAGATTAGCCCATTACCTACAAAATGTAAATTCAGACATAAAATGGCTCAGTACGTAATGATGGTAACTGCCAATTCTGTCTAACTTCGTATGATTCGCCTTACTTCAATATAGCCACAGGATTAAGGTACAAGTATTTAAAGCTACTGTACTCTACACCCTAACTTTATAATCTATAACCTAAACTCTGTACTATCTACACCATATACTCTATGCTGTATTCGGTATAGCTTATAGTTTATTCTAAACTAGTCCTACAATATAGGATAGTACGGTAATGCTACTCTAAACTCTGCACTTTAGAAGCTGCACCTAATACCCTGTACTCTCCAAGAGAAGTTTGAGATTCATACCCAATATATGAAAAGATTAGGCTCCATTTAATCTCTTTTTTTTGGCGAGACTGTGTTTGGCGCTGCCATAGTTGAAGGTTCAAGTCTAGTCTTTTTTGCTGAGTTAAAAGAAGTAAAAGGTGGAGCACCATGCATGTTGACGGTAATAGTCTTTCCCTCTCGAAATGATGATCCACTTTTCTCTACGGCTCATTTACCTACTGAAAGTGAAAGTATGGTATACTTCGTAGTCAGTAACAAAGATAGAACATTACAAGTATATTTGTAACAGTACCAGTAGTGTATTGTAGACGTGCAGCAGTAGAATAAGTACCATTTTTAATAGTGAATGAAGGAGTAGAGTTAGAACTGTATACACTAGTTAGAGTAGGTAGAGTACTTAGAGTACTTAGAGTGGGTAGAGTACTTAGAGTAGTTAGAGTAAGTTATTTTTGTTGGTTGATGATTCCTCAAAACGAGGGAATCAGGCTACTTAAGTAGTTGACAGCGGGGTCGCCTAGTCAACCGATCGTTGCTAAGTCCTTGCGGGAAAACTCTTCACATTCCATCCCAGTACCTCGGGTTTATCACATTCCACCCTGGTGCTTTGTATCATGGTGACTGAGGAGATGGCGTTATGGAATGATCATTTTTAGATCAGACGGCGTAGGTTTCATAATACCTCTATGGGTAGTGCCCTGTCCATAGCGGATCTAACAACTACTACACTACATTACTTCACTCCATACCACTACACTACACTCTATACCACTACACTACACTCTATACCACTACACTACACTCTATACCACTACACTACACTCTATACCACTACACTCTATACCACTACACTCTATACCACTACACTCTATACCACTACACTCTATACCACT
>NKZK01000753.1:0-51925 GCA_002370145.1 [Candida] ipomoeae
CGACATTTTTTTTTCTGGTTCAATGTCAGTGGCTTTGTTGTACTAATGACCTTTGGCCAATATAGCAGAATCTAGTGGAGTATTTAGAAAGGCAGTTGCTTCTTTCAATTTATAGTAGGTCTAATTGTATCTTTCACAATCCCGTCCAGCTCGCCAAGGTTCATTACACGATGTCACAATCCCACTTCTAAGGGTTCATTACATCTTCACAATCCAGAGGCTTGCATGGGGTTCATTACCGGATACATTCAGACCACCATCAATTGCAAGAAATTCCCTGCCTTTCCACAATATCTCACTTTCATCTGCTATATCAGTTAGTAACCATTAGTATTTCATCACCACCACCATCGTCCCAGTCTTTTCTTTTTTCTATTTTTTTTCTTTTGTTTTTTTTTGTTCTTTAACAATGAAGATAGTCAGTCTTCATTGCATTCATTCAATCAGTCAATCAGTCGTCTTTGTCAGTCCTCACCCAGTAATCATTGAGTAGGTCATATTCCTGATCATTTTTGTCTCCTTACTCCATGAGACTCGTAGATATGTCTCACGAATCTCAGACTCACCTCGCCAAAAGTGAACTGCAACAGCTGGCGCGCTTTGCTCACCACCTTGTAGAGAGCTCTGATCCGGTCCAATTTTTGCAGCAAGACATCGTAAGCACTTAAGTGAATGCACTCTTCGAAAAAATCTCTCTGGTTCTCAATACTAGCGCAGCCAATCACCTTCTCCAATTTTTTGGGGGTGAGGGGCTTCTTGCCTAGCTCTTTCACCCAAAGCTGGTGGAACTGGTCCATATACTGTTCCTTTAGTTCACAAGCCTCTGTGTGGCCGCGAATTACATTCGCCAAACTCACAGTAAAGCCAGCTTTAATCTTTTCAAGGCTGCTCTTAGCACTTTGGTCCATTTCCTCCATTGCTTCCAAGTCCTCCATTATTGCGCAAAGACTGTGCTCGTAATCATCAAAGTTCGCGTCAGTGCTGTCAGTGTTGGCCATGTCAGTGCACACTTTCACAAAGACTTCGCCAGTGGCCTGGAGATTTTCAAGTATTGATCGGAGGTAAGTTTCGATTCGATCATGGATATCAAACTGTGCCAAGCATTTCTTTTTGCACTGATTCATGAAGGCATCCTGTGCTCGCACTAATGATTGCAAGTGCGAAAGCTGCTTAGTGCATGGTCCCAGCACAAGCAGAGGCAAATCTTGAGCCATGTCCAGCTTTGAAACGCCAATGAAAGTGGGAGCTGGGCCAAAATTAGCATTACTTATCAAAGGATTTTTAATCTCTTCGAATCTTATTGATTCCTGCTTTTCCACGCTCACCACAAGTCTCAAGTAGCCCAAGTACTCATTGATTTTGTTTTCGCACTCGGTCTTGCAGAGGAACTTTAAGTCCATGCTAAGACATTGTAGCTCAAAGGTGTTTTTGTTGAGACTAGGCACTAAGATTGCTTCCATATCAAGTTGAACCCATAATTCACTTTTGGGTTTGTGGAGCCAGCTGTCCAATTGTGACTCAGACGCGATCGCACTGGAAATCTTCTTGACAGTGCGAAGAGGAGCGGACTTTTCAGGCAAGACAATCTTTTGTGAAGTCTTTGTAGGAACAGTAAGCTTTGTAGGAATTTTCACTTCCAATTTGCTGAGATCCAACTTCTTACCAGTTACTTCTGGTACTGGTTTGCGCTTCAATGCGACCTTGAGATCTGAGATCCGACAAGGGCCAATAGTGTTTGCCTTTTTGGTTTGGTCAAACAAATTGGTTTTATGGATAGCGAATCCGGGATCACTCTTGAAACTGGTGACAGTGAGAGACTTGAAGGTGTTTTGTCTCACTTTCAGTAAGGGGAGTTGAGGAATGACATTCTCAATCTCGGCTATGACCTTGTCACCATGGTCCGAGACGGAACTGCCGGCAACTGATTTCAATGTGAGTGCCTTTTCAGGCACGAGGAGTGACTCAGAAGCATTGACTGGTGCTTTTGAGACGGGGACTTTGACTGTTTTGACTTTGACTGTTTTGAGTTCGGGAATACTGGTCTCCGAGAATCTGACTATACTCGGTGGAGGCAGAAATTTTGAAGCCGGTATGGCATGTAAATCGATCCATTGTTTCAATGCATTGTTTGACAGATGAAGATCGACTTGGTTTGAACGTTTAGTGTCAAACCCATTCCGCTGTTCGAGTTCCTTGTTGAGTTGAGCACGAAACTTCGAGAGCTCACATTTATCTTTGAGGTAAGCACTTTCCAAGGAATCCAGTTGTGAAGAGTCAGAATCAATGTTGTCACATGGCTCTTGGTTGGTGTCATTCCAGTTAACCAAGTCCTCGCTTACTCGTTTGAAACCCACTCTTAATGCAAAGACTCTGAGTTTGCAAAAAGCGCGAGTCGCAGAGATGCGGCGCACTTTCTGGTTTTCAACTGGACACTCATCCAAATTGCACACCGACTTCCTTTGAATGTAGCATGCATTGTGCTTTTTCCAAAGACGAATCTTGTCGAGAATTTTGCTCCATTTCTTGGTTGCTTGAAAGTGGGCCGCGTGCTTGTTCTGTTGCCTTTTGAGATTCTTAGGCATTGGGCCGTTTTCGCACCCAGTTCCAGGTGTGGCAGGCATTTCCTTTTTGAACAAGGCAAAACCTTTAGGCAGCAACAAGCCCCGGAGTTTTTCCGTGAAGGTAAGTTTTGGCTTTTTTAAAGCCACTGCAGATTGGAGTGTATTTGAATTCCCCTCGTTTGGTGTTTCTCCGCTACTCAAAGTGCCAAAAACTGGTCTATCTGAGTAAGTAGTGGGAATACAATCCAAAGATTCAGGAGATTCATAAATGGAAGTCACATTGGAATCCAATTCAGTGAGACGATTGTAGATCGCTTCATATTCACTGTCTGTAGTCGATCCATGAATGGCCACTAAGATTTTGTATTGCTCTCTGGAAGGGTCTTTCTTCCCACGCTTTGTGGTGACGAAATTTGGGTCATTCTGTTCCATACCATACATGGTTGGAGTTTCTTATCTGGTCTCAGAGTATCAAAGGCAAAGTATTCTTTGTTTGATAGTGGAGGCGGAGATAAGAAAGGAGTTGGTACAAGAGGGTAGTTTACATAAATCCGCGAGGATAAGCATATACCAGTGTCCAGCCACAAATCGGGGTGCAAAAACCTTCGCTTATGTAAATGCTGTGTTTTGTGCAGTCTTCTAAACTGGCAGCCACCTCTTGTTAAAAAAACATTCATATCAATTTTCTAAAGCATATTAAGGGACTCAATCTGGTAAGTACCATACCCCAATCAGTGCTATGAGACATTACGAAAGGATCTGAAAAATACCCAATTCATGCGTAAGCCATGCCACTACATTTGATACATTACTATAGATAAAATTCATCTTAAATGATCCTATATTACCCTACATTATCCTACTTGAGAAGGTACTAGCCAATATATGGATATATCTCTTGCATAAGTTTGAGTCTGTAATTCCTTTTGTATAGTGTAACAAGTGGATGTCTTGTTCCAATAGTACTTACTAGCTTTGTATTCGATGGTGAAGAGAAAGAATACTTCTAGAAATCAAATGGGCTTATGAGGCAGGTTTACAGGCATTTTGGCTATAGAATTTCACTTATCAGTCATTATGGCCAGATTACTCGGTACTCATTGCTTGTAAAATCAAAAACATGTATTATCCTAGCGTTGATCTAGCCATAGTAGTATTTCGTCATAATTACCATCCCCAAAGAAAATTACTATGAGTATAATGACTTTTATTTACTATAAACCAAAGAGATCACATTGGAAATGCAATAGTAAGTGAGTCAGTGGCTGTGCAACATACTACTTGTGATGGAACTACTCTTCAGTACACTGTATACCACTATGAAACCATACTAAACTATATTATTCCATGTATCAACGTGAATAAATAAAAATATCTTGGAGATTAGCAGTACTACACATAATAGTGATAATTACTAGTGACGAATAATACTAGACCCGTAGAATAGAAAACTACGCAAAAGATTAATCAAACTTACGGGAACAGAATTGGAAGCTAAAAATTGCCCTTCGATATGCTTTGAAGTAAGATACTTGAACGTCTACTTGAGTAGCCTGGGTATTATTTCTCAAACAACCAAGTTATGAATCACTTGGTCAAGCACAAGACAAAACAGCAGAATTCTAGTACTAGGCTAGTAATTGACACATTAAGAAGTAAATAATAGACTCTTACTATTCTCATCGGTATCCTTCTCCTGCTGAGTATACAATAAGTATCAAGTTGTGACTATCATTATACGATCAACTACTTATACTAGTCACTGATGTAATAGCCGTTATACTACGGGAATGTACTGTTGACTACTATACTACTGACCAATTCACCTACTTCATCCATACTAGCTTCATTATACTAGATCTTCATTACTTATTCAATCCCTATTGTATCTCAGTTCTTGCCAACATCTATCTCAGTTCTTGTCAACATATCCTGGTCTCATTTAATCAGAATTGGTCCTTTTTTTTTGGATCGGTCGAGAGTGTGAGTTTCTTCAAGTTTATGTACGACATTAATCTTATAGCTTCATCAGTTAATCTATGTCTTGATCATATAGCTTGGTTTTTAGCTTAGCCAGACTTGATTGGTAGGTTAGCCTTGGGTAAGTCGGAATTGCTGATTGTCTAATGCTTGCAACGGATTCTATATCTTAGTGGTTCCAAAGATAAACCCATATTTATGGCTTGGTAACACTGAAATTAATACCTCAGAGCAATCGCAAGTAAAAGAGTCTTTGAAACTTTTTAGTCGGTAGAAATCTACAAGCACACAGACACTCAGACATCCACAGGCTCAGATCATGACTCAAACGCGACTGAAACATGACTGAAATATAAAATATGACTAGATATAACTAGATATAAATATACCTGACTAGATAGACTAGATAGTATGGATTGAATAGATAGTGTAGTATAGTCTAATCTAGTATTGAGACTCTATGGTATAGACTAGATTGTGTTGAGATTTTACGATATAGACTACATTGTATTGTAAAGATAGTATAGATACTATAGACTAGATAGTATAGGATAGATAGTGTAGACAAGTTGCACCTGTTTTGAAATGGTAGTGCTGTATTATAAGATCCTTGAGGGTACCCTGTAGCTTTATATAAGGCTCAGTATAGTCAGTCTTTGATTCTGTTAGTTATTCACTGATAAAGAGGTTCTCCAGTTATCTTAAGTAGAGCCTTGCCAAAGACAGCTGCCAACGTCTGGTCGCCTCTAATACTCCTTATGGATACTGTATAGTGAATTGTATAACGGATGTAGCCGTAGTGTAGAATAACTCAGAAACTCAAACACAAGATCATCTCCGCCTGGGTCCTCTTGGCTTGTTGAACTTCAAAGCATTGTTCTTCTCTACCTCCTTTTTGGGTTCCAAAACACCCACATCAAGCTCATCCAAATCCCCAACCTCTATGACCTCCGTAATTGGCTGCTTGTAGTCCCGCTTCAAGTGGTTAAGCAAACCCTGTTTATTGGCTGCATACATGATCCGGGCCTTGACTTTGCATCCGGAAGGACATGAATAGATGAAAGCGACCATATTTTCCTCGTATCCATACAAAATGTAAACGGGTTCAGAAGCAGGCTCGGCCCCCAAGGTGGTTATGAGCTCCGTGATCGCCACCTCCTCCAAGTGTTTGGCCAAAACAAGCGTTTCGGCATCCACATTGATTTTCATCACCACTTTCTTGTCCAATGGTTCCTGAAGCACTTTTTCAAGCAGTGGCTCCACCTGGAAGAAAAGCGAAGTGTCAGAATTCATGGAGGGCAATTCCTTCTTGTGGACCGAACTCTGGGATAAAGTAAGGTTCTGTAACGAGTCCAAATGGCTCAAATCCCTCTCTTTCTCGGTCATGAGAGCCAGGAAATCCGTTTTTTCAACCACAAACGATGACTCCTGTACCTCTTCTGTCTCCGTGAAGTCAAGCACATGCAGCTTGCCGAATTTGGAGCCCAATTGCTGGAGAAGCGTGTTTTTGGTGGAGGCATAGAGCATTTTCTGCCGGATATGAGCCAGATCAGGGATAAAACTGACGAAAAAGAGTTCCCGGTGGTGCACAAGAGCAAACCGGGGCTCGGGGTAAATCCCGGCCAAATATTTGTGTAAGGAACTAATGGCATGTTCAGGGGAGGAGCCCTCCAGGTGGAAGTTGGGGTCGTTGACGAGCTGTGTGCAGTCCTTGTTAAGAGTTATAACAAACACCGGGTCCTGCATGCTGTCGCTGGCCCCCACCACTTCTTTCGATGCTGTGATTCCCGATTGGTTAGACATGGTAGATTCGGCTCTAGATCTGGTTGAGGTGTAATTAGTGTAATTGGTGTAATGTTGATCTCGGGCCGCGCGACCATAGCTGCAAATGGGATGTACGGGTGTGAACCTCCCATACTTTTCCATGGGAAACTACTCTGGACGGTGTGATTTTTTTTCTGAAAAAAGTCTATACCGGTTTTTTTGGGTCTAGAAAATAGCCTCTATTGGATATTTTGGCTCTAGAAAATTGGTATGTGCAGGATTATATTCATGGTCTGAGATTAGTCATTGTCTACTTCTAGTTGGACCTTGATCATGACCTGTACCTTTTAGAGTCAGGTACTGATTACCCAATGATAAATGTCGTCATACAATACATTTTTTCCCAAAATTGTAGATGTTATTTTTAGTCAGACTAAATGGTTTGGAACCCTCGGATCTGGTGTGGAGCCCTCGATATATCGTATACTTCTAATTTGAGTACTGATTTTAACAAGTGATAATTTATGTATAAATGGTATTTTAATGTATAATTGCTATTTTAATGTTAAGTACTGCTATATATAAGTATTGAAATGTAAGTACTGAATAGTGGTATATATACTACTTTAATATACAGAGTCTCATAAACAACACCATACACCATATGACCCAAATAATACAATTACACCACCAAGAAATTAATCCAATATTATCATCTCGATACAAATAAATCGGCTACGTCGCTGATGCTCCGAAGCAGGCTTACCGGTGCCAAACAATTCATTGGGTACCTGGAACGCAATACCATTCTGGTGCTCCGATCAAATTTCCTTCTCAAACAATTAAATTTATCCCAAGTCACCTTGAACAACTAGAACAAAATGCTGCGTTGATGAACGATGAGCCGTTTTATGTGAGGCGTACCCATTTCTTCCTCCAGCACTCTCTCCAGGCTCCCAAGCTGTATGAGATTATCAGAGATACAAATACCATTGTTATGTTCTTTGATACATTTATGCCTTACTAATACTATGCTCGTTGATGGTTCCTCAAAGAGAGGAACCGGAGCGGCTTATACAACTTTGAGAGAAACGTGGTATTTGAAAATCTCTCCACATCAGAACAATGGTAAGGATTGTTCTAGAAGATTGACACGGTGTTTGCAATGGCCATTGTTACAATCGGACAGAGTAGGCTTCATGATATCTCTATGACCAGGGCCCTGCCTATGGTGGATCTAACAACCATCATATAAAATGATAATGGGTATTTCTTATTCCAGTTTTCAGGGTAAAGGAAAAAAAATTGGAACCTTAAAATCTAGTTTGGGGCCAGAAATCTGGTATTGAACTCGGAGTGGAGGTTTGACCCGAACTGATATACTTCAAGACCCCATACCCCCACCAGATAATTTCACTCTGAAAATCTCTGTAATCAAAATGATATTCTAAATTTTCAAATACCCAGTTTTATGAGCTTCCAGAAATTTATAAGCCTTCAATAATTATTGGTTTCATGCTCTGGGCTTTATATATAATGTGTATTCATAGGCTACGAGTCTATAAATTTGTTTCGGAGAAAACTTCGAGTTGAAGTGAAAAACTTCGAGAGCGAACACTTACGTGTTTAATTTATCTTTAAGATATGATTGCGCACGGAAAGTTTTATGACCTTCGTCAAGTTACTTTTAGAGGCTTCTAAAAGTGTCGTCGATAAGACGACTTGAAGAAGGACATGTTTTTGCGCGTTAAATCAGGTGTCAAAGGTGGGAGGCCAGTTGTAGAATCGATGTCAATTCTCCGGCGTGTTGGCTTGCGGTGAGTCAAGAAAACCTTGACGTAGCAGAAGAATTGATCGAGTTTCTGGAAGTCCGAGTCTGGATTTCCAACAGCATAAGTTATTGATGGAGCGTTGTTCATTTTGCATTCATTTTGTTTGGTGGTGTACTGATGTATATCCACAATCTACCTGGCCACACTTTCATCCATGAATTTTAATTCATGATAATTTTCCCCAAAATCAAAGTCTTTATTGTATACGTAGAATTTCAACCATTTGCTCGAGGTTTAGATGAAAACCCACCCCAAAAACGAACATCAATCATGAACAAACCATTGTTCGAAACTACTTCTAAGCAGAATGATGAGAATTCGCCCTGAAAATCCAATCTTATCTGAATGGTGAATTTCATTTTATATCACTAAACTTCGATCGTTTTGACTTTGATGGATCTGTCAACATCCACTGAACTCATGAGTAGGTCATGTGACCCGGACATTCTGGTTCCAAAGTTTATCCCAAATTCTTCCATAAAATCAAAGGTTTATTCCAAATTCTTCCATAGAATCAAATTGAGGAATGATATCCCTGCACAGGTGCCCAGTGCTGATCATGGCAAAGAGTAGTTCTTGAAATGCCTGACCTTTCACCCCATACACCCGTGCACCACCATGAATTCAAAGTCCAGTCAATTCCCCAACACCCCATTTTGACCCAAAAAAATTAGAATCAGCCTCTAGCTTTATTTGCATAGACTTATGGCCACAATTGTTACCAAGACCAAAAACCCGTACACCCTTATATGCACACCGGATCAAGTCGCAGAGCTCCACACTTTCTTTCCTTCACCACCAACGACACCCAAAAACACAGCCATGTTACAAATCCGGAGGGGCATATGCAGCACTCTAAGGCGGCGCAACTTGTTCGGCGGAGGAAAAACCGTACATCCCAACCAGGCCCAGCAAGCACCCGGCAACAAGCTGGAAACCGTCAGTAACCCAGTAGATCTCCTCAAAAAAAACGATATCCTCATGTACTCGCAGAAACCAATCAATTACATCGAGAGCATCAAAAACAACGGGTTCCATTTGGCCAATAACGTCCTCATTACGTCACCCAACGAAGAGGGTCACGTGATCGGAACCGTGCTCTTGGAGAACGAGAGTTTTGAAGTCAATCTCTCAGAAGGCGGGTTCAAAATCATCAACGGATTCATTGTTGAGTTCCACGATGATGTGGTGAATATTTTCGAAAAAATCCACCCGAAACCGGAGATTTTGGTGGTGGGGTTGGGCCGAACATCCCGCATGCTTCTGGAAAAAAACCGGAAGAGCTTAAGCGCTTTGGGAATCCAATTGGAGGTCAGTGATTCTTGGAATGCTGCTCGGATATATGATCTTTTGGCGACCGAACGGCCCAAGGTGATTCTGGCTCTTTTGATGCCTCCCAATGCATAGATCCGTACACCACCACATTGAATATTTGTTATGGCCTGGTGGCCTGGTAACCTGAGCTTCTTCCTAATATTGTATATAGACAACTGAATGCGTGACGAACATTGCCCTTTTGGTATTGCCCTTTTGGGAAACTGCGCACTGCAACTTCAGACCTGTAACGACACCCAAGATGCACTCAATGAACCCCACAATTTGACACGTTATAACAAAATTCTTTGGTAAAAAGAAAAAAAAAGATTGCAGCACCACAATTTCACACATGGTCTCCCACTGCATTACTCACTGTGGCCCTAAGTGGCTTGACTAACGTTGATCGGACGGGAAACAGTATTTTACACTTGGTATGGCCGCAACCGAAAGTGTCATGAATGAGATTCACAGACAGGCAGACAAGAGCCCATGGCGTAACCTGCAGGACCCCGGAGACCAAGAGTTACCTGCAGGCTAACCCCGGATGAGCCACGTAGCGACTACGTGTCTATAAATAAGGGCAAGGCCCCGGGACATTTGAGAAACCAGTCTTTTTACCTAGTTTAGTTTAAATACAAGTTCCAGGTTTGACTCCAGAAGCCGGCTGTAAACCCGACCCCTTTAAGCGAACAGAACCCCCAGACGAACCCTAACAGAAAGTAAAAAACACCAGGATTGACACCTCAGAAGTTTGTAAATTTTCACACGTTAAGGATTTCAACTTGAAATCACTGGGAAAGAGTGGTTTTATCCTTTTGGAAATTTGTGGGACCATTTTATTTTTAAGACACGCCCATCTGGTGTCTTCTTCCCGGTTTGGTATCTTCAGACCCACCAAAGTCAAGCGAGGGAGTTCTCAGAATGATTTCTGCATTACTGTGTTTCTAGCGTCATGAAAAAGTAGGTATATTGTATGGAACATGAATGTCTAGGTCTCAGTAAACAATTCATTTTTGAACCTGATTTAGTTAGTATTCAGTAAACAATAGGGTTAACTTTACAAAGATGATTCAGGTCCAAAAACAAAAAAAACGGTATTATATCAATACCAGAGCACCTTCATGTCAGTACCAGTAGCTAAATAAAGTCTGCTTTATGGCGTGACCAAAAATCTGCTTGGAATATAACTTCAGTAACCTGATTAAGCCAAGAGACTAGTAGAACTTGCTTCAGCTTTGCAATTTCAAGCCCCAGTCATATTATAAAATTATGTAATCTGTTCTATTAGAACCCCAGAAATAAGTCACAAGAACATCCCATACCCTCTTCAGGCGTTTCTCCGTGTTAATTCATTAAGTCGTACCGCAACTAAGCAGTTCTGAAATAAGGGGTCATATCAGTGAACATACGAAAGATTTAGAATATTCTAAGAGATGTTCATTCCGCAAAAGATATTTCAATCACTAGATATTTCAATCACTGAAACAAATGCGGAATCTGAAACAATTCCAATCTTCAAGCAGTGGCTGTCTTTTAAAAGTTGAACAATTTTCTCATAACCAGTGATCTGATAAATATATATTTATGCAGCAAGTAGATGCGGGAAGCAGCTCCTTTTATACCTTTCAAAGCTCCATCGTGTTTCAGGTTATGCACACAAATGCACGGATCCCGCCCTTTTCAGATAAGAGTGACCAAGGCTGCAAATGTGCGAAACACCTGCTGGTTTTGTGTACATAAAATACCCCACGCCTATAAAAGGAAGATTCCCACGGCTGCAGTAACACCAGTATAATTCGAAACCACATCACCAAATACTTCACCAATACATCACCAAATACATCAAGTCACACTCCAAGCAATTCTTTGAACAGAAATGTCTCCTTCAATTGTCGTTAAAGTCTTAAACCCCAAAACTGAGTCTACCTCTTTTTGCGCTTACCCTCAGACATAGGGTTTTCCGGCTGCATCTGGTGCAAATGCTGGTAGAGAAACGCCATGGATTCTCTGCTGGACGGCAGAATGGTATCGGGGAGGTAAGGGCCTGCGCCAGGATGGGTCATATACTTCTGGGGTGTGCTCATGGTCATGTTCATGGGCTCGGGGAATTGTGGGGCCCCATAGATGCAGCTGTGTGACGCCTGTTTCGGCGGAGCCATGTACTCGCCGGGTTTATCGGCTTTATGCTTGATTCGGCCGGTGGGTGACGCCCTTTCAAACGAATTGTCCAATAGGAACTTGTTGGGAGTGGAGACGGAGCCTCCGTGCATGAGCTCAAACGACGTATGCTCCATGCTGGTCATGTTGGTGTGTGTGGTGTTGGTGGAGGAGTTGAGCATGCTGAATTCTCGTGAAGTGTTGGAGAATTCCCGTGAAAAGTCCCTGGAGTTGTTCATGGAAGTGTTGTACTCGGGGAATCCAGAATACACTGCATCCTTTCCTCCGAGCTTGTGTGCACTCCCCAGGCCACTAAGAGAGTGGGCCATCTGCGCCAATCCTTGACTATTCAGAGATGGAACCATCTGCGTCAGTCCTTGGCTATTCAGAGACTGACTCATCGGACTTTGACTGCTCAGAGCTCGGCCCAAAGCCGCAGGAAGTCCCGGAGAGTGCACCACCACACTAGGAGGAGGAGGAGCCGGTGCTTTTTTCCGCTTTTTGGAGTTCTCTGCCCGCTTTTTCTTGCTGTTCATCAACGTGTGCACGTCTGTGAGCACTATTTGGAACCGGCTGGTGCCCGTGACCTGCTTTTTGGGGCGTGCCGCCCGCGGCTCGTCCGCCGTCCGTTTTTTCTCGGAGAAAATGCCCATGACGGGCTCGGAAGTGTTGATTTTGGGCTCGCTGATTTCCTTCACGGGTGTCGGGCTCGGGGCCTGGTTCTCTTTGCCGGCTTCTTGGTCTGGCGATTTCACTGCACTGGACATGATGACCGTGGAAGGCGATGAAATCGGGTGTGTGACCGATGGCGTGTGCAATAGTTTGTTGTCAGCAGCAGTGGATCTCATTGGAGTCCGAGCCGGTTTCTTGGATGCAGCTTTTTTCTTCGATGGAGTGACAAACTCATCGCCAAAGTCATCGTCTGGTTTTTCTGCCACTTTTCCAGAGTTGGGCTCAATGCTGAGCCGTTTTGGTGCCGATTCAAGCCGTTTTTTCAGCGAGGCCACGTTTAAAAGCGGCTCTGCGTACTGGCGGACGGCGGAATCTGCATGGTGGAGCAGAAAACGGGAAGGAGTGATGGTCTCCAACTTCAGCGGCGTTCGTATGGGCAGGTCCATGAAGAAATCCGTCAAGTGCATGGACTTGTCATAAAAAGGCGTGAAACCTCCGTGGTTTGAATAGTGGCCGGCACTGTTCGGATGCGCCATGAGGTTGAGGTTGTGGTTGAGAAACGGCGTCAAGCTGAGCCCCGGGTACTCGTCGTCAGGGTTATTTCCAGAGATTCCGGAGTTGTTTTGGTTATACAGGCCGGCATTCTGCTTATAAAGTGACGTGAAGATCTTGGAGCTGGGCGTGGAATTATACGAGTTGATATCTGCAGAGAAGGTGCGAGACACTAGAGGTGTCCAGCCGGTGGAGGGTTGGTTGGGAGGGGGAATTAGATTTGGCGGAGCAGGAAGAGCTGCAGATGTGGATGATGCTGAGGTTGTTTGTTTGGATGTGGCCGAAGACAGCGCCTGCGGCGAAGAAGTCTTGTTGGGGGCAGCGTCATACGAGCAGATCAACGGGTCGATGACGTGGCGGGACGGAGAAGACATGGTGGGCAAGGATGTGGTTGCAACGAGTCTTCACTGTGTTTATGCTTGGATTGTATGCGACGGTCCACGTACACGAAAAGGCGAGAAGAAACGCTTCTTTCGACGCAAGCGCAAAAACGTCTGCAGCTGGGAGGTGTGTGTCACGGGGCAGACGACAAGGAAGCGGGGGGGCCGAGATATAAGCGGGGGCCTGGCGAAAAGAAGGTGAAAAGAAGGACAAGTTGCTGACCTCGGTTCTGTGAATCACAATAAGCAGTGTGAGCCGTGGTTTAAAGAATGTGATGTTTATTTTTCGAAACGGCTTCATGCTTCTCCTGCGTCTAAAGGTCGCGAAGAAAGCGTGTTTTGCTGTATGCACAGGAGACACAGCAAGCCCATGCGTAGCCGAATAAATTGACAAGCGAAGCTGTCATGGCGCAGTGGTGTGCTTTGGATGGGCTATGGGTTGGTGGCTGAGAAAAATGCTGGAAATTTGGTGGTTTGAAGTGCCAAAAATAGAATATGGATATTTGGTTTCGGTGCTCAGTTCGGGCTTAAGCCTTTTCGGCTATTATTGTGGCGCTGTCATCTCAATTGTATTCAAGCCTTTGAGAATGGGGAGAATCCAGTGGTACGGCGTTATTTTGGATGACCGTGAAAACTACTTTACTCAAATTTTAGGAGATTGACGATATAAATTAGTGTGGTTTTGGATCGGACTCATTTGCAGATCTCCTGGTCACGTGGACTATACTGTATATAAGTGCTGGTCTACATTTATTCAAGACAACAACACAAGAGTTGAGCTTGTGATTAGAGAAAAGGGGACTAGAGGTTGAAGAGTGGTATGATTGACTCCTTGGTCTAGACACCCAACCGTGTCTTGATCATGTGATCAGCCATTAGTCAAATGCAGTCTTGCTCTTTATGCAGTACTTGATAGGTCATGTGAGCACTAAATACAAACACGGCTTACATACAGGATTTGTAAACAAGTTCTGGATCACGGGTGTTTTCAACACCATTGGTAGAGGCAAAGTTTCCTTTGATTTCTGGAGAACTTATGATATATTCTTACCTCATTGAATCTGGTGTTGGAACAACCCCGGAATAGACTCCTCGCACACCCGTACACCGGGCTACCTCAGCATAAAAAGGACCAACGCAAAACACCCAATTCCCGTCCAAATTTTATGAAAATAAGTTCTCTGAAAAGCTGAAATTCCGGAAGCCGTAATACCCAATTTTGAGTTAATTATCTCAACTGTGTGCACTTTTAGAGGTCTAGGGCTAGACTAATCCGGCCGCGCTCTTCAATTCCGGCCCGTACAACAAACAATACTTTACAGCAAGGACTACAATATATACAGTGTTAGCATATAGAAGAGGTGTCATTGAGTATTATACGTTCATGAGAGTTTGGTGTCTGGAAAATTTTTGAAAGCAGATAGGCCGTTTATCTATATGCAGGAATAATGTAAATAGTCATGATTTCCTCTAAAAACAGCAACATAAACACTGGAACTATATGATGGAGAGTGTTAATATGACACTTTTGTTATCTACCTTCAGTTAGTAGCAGTAGCAGTTGCAGTAGAAACCGAGGGTAAAATTGAATATATAAGAAAAGTATACAGGATAGAAGAGAAAAAAAAAAAGAGACAATAGAAACTAGACAATAGAAAATGTATTATAATATGAGAATTAAGAAAAAAAAGGAAATAAAAAATTCACATAGAATAGCTTGAATTGATGGTTCCCGAAATGGAAATATAGACTCAATTTCGTAGCTTAGTGGCCGTGGCTTCTCATAGATATACATGAATCGTTTTTGGAATCAACAAAGTTTTCTTCAGCAGAGTTTTCTTGAGCAAATCTAAGGTTCATTTTTTGTTTCGTTCAGTCACTGTCCATGGAAAGTGATATTGAGAAGAACACAGTGGTACTATTATTATTGGTGTTAGATCCACCATAGGTAGTGCTCTACCTATTAAAGTATTTTGAGCCTACGCTGTCTAATCCTAGCGATGGTTATTTCATAATGCCACTCCTCTACCATAATTGTACGAGGTACCAGGGTAAGATGTGATAAACCCGAGGTACCGGGATGAATGTGGTAAACCCGAGGTACCGGGATGAATGTGGTAAATCCGAGGTACCAGAATGGAGTGTGGAGAGTCTTCCTGCAGTACATAGCAACGACCAGTTGACCAGGCGACCCTACGGTCAACTACTTAAGTAGCTCGATTCCCTCGTTTTGAGAAATCATCAACCAACAAAAGTAACTTAGTACATGAACGTTTCACAAGAATCTAAGAATTAGGAGTATATAGTACATAAACTGTAAACTATAAAGTAGGATTTATTTGAAGGGGCTCATAGACTCTGCTATTATGAGACTAAAACTACACTATAAACTATACACTAGTAGTATATGATACTGTTTTACGGTATATCCATGACTATACAGTAACTATTATACTACACTATGGTACTACGCACTTAATACTAATTCATGAGGCTATAAACGGAAGTGTTGCTTGAGAGATTACCGAGGAGTTACCAAAGCTCCAGTAGTACCAGTATTACTAGGAGAGTAGACGCAATAGTAGTACTAACTTCTAGTTGCGTAGTAAACTGAGAAGCATACACTGGTATCAGTAGCACTAGGTGTAAAGTATACTAGTAGTATTAACAGTAGTGTCAATGGATGGTAAAGTACAGTAGAGTGGTATAGTAGAGTAGTATTGTAGAGTAGTACTGTAGAGTAGTAGTACAATAACACAGTGATGCAGTAGTATTGTAGTACTGTAGAGTAGTACTATAGAGTAGTAGTACAATAACACAGTGATGCAGTAGTATTGTAGTACAGTAGAGTAGTACAGTAGAGTAGTATCGTAGAGTAGTACGGTAGAGTAGTACGGTAGAGTAGTACAGAAGTACAGAAGTACAGTAGTACAGTAGTACAGTAGCTCTAGTAATTCTGGGGGTATAATAGAAGATTACGATTAGATTTTCATAAAGTATGATTTTTGGAGTAAATTCAGCAAAATTATAGCAATTTCGTGAAATGTGGCTTGAGGTGATGGTTCTGATGGCTGAATATATGCGCACGCGATACACCATAGAGATATGGCATTGGGACCACAATACTCCCGAAATATTTGGAGAAACTTTGAAAAGTCGTGTTAGTTGTTTTGTAAATGTGGGATTAAAAGAGGTAACTCCAAGTATTTTTTCTGATTCTTATTTTACTCATATTTTTTTTGTCCTTTCAAAAGTGACTCGTTTATGATTCTTCGTACTCTCACCAAAATTTCACAGAAAAAAAATTATGAATTACCTGGAACAGAAAAAAAAAAACATAAATCAGTCACCACTGATTATGTATAATATAGAGAACTGGCATAAAATTATACACTTTAGTAATCTTACACTACAGTACTCCTACACTCCTACACTTCTATACGAAAGTACCAGAACACTGGAGTACTAGACTTTAGTACTACACCACTATACTAAGCACTGACCTAAAGCATTTATTGCCATACTACAACACTACACACTAGAGTATAATACTACAGTACTGGAGTAAAAGAACAATTGAAAACTATAATACTGCAGTATAGTGCTAAACCTCTATCGAATTGTACTGCACTAATTCTGACTACTGGGGTAAATGACTATTTAGAGTACTGGAAACTACAGTACTGGAGACTACAGTACTGGACTAGAACACTAGGCTATTATACTACTGACTATTGGAACTAACTGGAACTAACATGAATATAATAGATGACTAGAATATGCCTGAGCTCTCTCTATTCACAAGCATGTAGGAACCTTTGTATCCAATCAAGTGTTTTCCAGGACCGGGTACCAACGAAAACTTGGTGCTCTGAACACCTTACACCTCCATGTTGGTAGCATTTGCAGGTGATTCTGGACATTATTTGGACATTATTCTGACATTATTCTGGACATTATTCTGGACGTGGTAGCTAGTACACCCATCTGCTTCTCTACAGAGTTGTTCAGTACGATGCAAAGCTTGGAGTGTTTATTTCATTGTCATGAAAACGAGTTAAGGTAACTTAGTACTTAACGTTACACATGATTCTAACACAATGATCTAATTCATGAAAAAAAAATACATGTAAATATATACTTCTAAAAGGAATGAATTATCCCACCTAAATAAAGGGCTAAATTATTTTGTGGGAAGATCCCGCATTTGAATACTACTGTTATACTGGTATTTTGCTATACCCTATACTATACACTGGACACCATACCATAATATACTATACCCCATCCTATACTATACTATGCTCCTAGTCTACTCTACTATTCTACTAGTCTACTATTTACTGACTACCAAAGTAGTACTACTGTACTTTACTACACTACACAATATACTGCTATATACTACATTGGAACCCACTACACTGAACTACACTATACTATATACTAGTCTACACTGTATTCTGTGCTACTGTAATTCTACGATGTATTACACTGGACTATACCATGGACTACCAAACTAGTACTATACTGTACTTTACTACTACACTATACTGCTTCACATTATACTATACACTATGGTAGAATAAGGGACTACTGGGTATTGGAGAGCCATCGAGTAAGTCATTGAATAAGTCATTGAGTAAGTCATTGAGTAAGTCATCGAGTAAGTCATTGAGTAAAGTCATTGAGTAAGTCATTGAGTGGAATACACATACAGATCTATCCATTCATTATAAACTAAGGAATACTCAGACACATCATGTATAACAATTATCATTAAATTAAGCTGAAGTAAACCAGACTTACTAGCTCATTGATTCTACACGACCGCTAATTGCTCATTGCTTCTAGTAGTACAACAATACAAAATTACATCAATTAACTTTTAAGCGTGAGCCTTTTGGTCGTCGGCCCATTGGTCTTCGGTGATCTTCAAGTTCTCAGCCTCCTCAGCAAACTCATCCTCGTCGTAGTCCTCCTCTTGTGCAGCAAAAGACAAGGTGGGCCTGACCACGGCAGAGTCGAAGGTCCACGAAGCCAAGGCATTCTCAGCATCCACAATGATCTGCTTGGACGACTCGTAGCCGTCGTATGCAGGGCGGGTCTCACCTGGAGTCACAGGCGACTCGTCCAACAATTCCAAGAGAGCCTTTCCGTATCCGGCAATCAAGGCAATCTTCTCAGCGTGCTCGCGCATGGAGTCGAATTGGTAGTTGAAAGCAGTCTTCAACTTTTCTCTGGTGATGTTGGACAATTGAGCCTCGGCCACCAACGACTCAGCCTCTGCTCTCACCAACTCTTGCTCCAACACATTGATCTTAGGCGATTGGGGGTCCTTGTACTTCAAGTAGGCAATCTGGTCGGTGATCTTCTGCTTTCTCTCTCTGGAAGGCTGCACAGAACCCTCAATGTCTCTAATGGACTTCATGGTGATTCTGTACTGGTCGTACCGGTCAATGAATTGGTCCTCCAACTCTCCAATCTCGTAAATCAACACTCCCAACTTGTCGGTGATGTCGGAGATATCGTCGTCGTTGGTCTCTCCCCAAACAGACAATTGCTTGGCCACCTCCTTTCTCTCTCTGGCGGTGATTTCCACGGATCTCATCAAGTTTTTCTCCATCTTGATCAATTGAGCCAATTTCCGGGCCATTTCGGGGCCCATAGCACCGGCAGCGGATTTTCTGATGGAGTGGGAAAGCGAGCCGGCGCCGAAAAACCGGGATTTGGTGGAAGATGGAGGAGGAGGCGGAGCCTGCATCTGGGCTGCCGTGGGGGCCCGGGTGGATCTCATGGAGTACGTTCTATGCATTTTGGTGGTGGTGTGGCGGATTTAGGGGTGGAGAGGGAAAAAAGCCGGGAGCAATTTTTGGCCAATTTATGGGGGTAGGTGGGGCGGACGCCTTGGGAGCAATCACGACCTGCACACTCGCTATCAGCCAACCACCCCATTCCCCTGTTGATTTTTTTTAGGTTGCTGGAGCGGGAAATGGGAGGCACGGGTTTTTGCGGTTTCCTCTGTTTTGCCCTCAATTCTAGGATTCTGATGCCTTTGGGCCTGCTTTCTTGGGTCTGGTTTCAAGGTTGCTGTGGGCCGTTGTTTCCTGTTTCGGCACACGCACAGAAGGTTCCGTGACTAAACGCAGGACGATTGTTCCACAGAAAATTAAGGCCGCGAGAAAAGCATAAGTTTGCGGTGGTGCGAGGCTCGGAAATTAAACTCCGATAGAAAGACGATAGGGACACGACCAGGACACGACCGGGGGGGTTTAAAACTGCACGTGACTGATCAGCCGCATTGGGCCGCGCGCACGTGACCAACTAGTGCTCGTCAACTCGGTGTCTCGTATATGCGCCTTGGAGATCACGTGAAGTATGGCATGCGAGTAAAAGCACGTGACGAAAAGCACGTGCACACAATGCGATATTCGTAAATGGATGACGCGCTAGTCACGTGACTGCTAGTCACGCGACTTATGGTCACGCGACGTGCCGCACCGCCTTGTTGTCGCGTGTCACTGATGACGTAAAAGGAAGCTTATCGCGAGCATTGTTCCCATGCCCAACACGCTGAGCCGTAGAGTAAGTCGAATGGCGGTAGATCACGGTAATGAAGGAACTCGGAAGGAAGTGTATTTATATACAGGCAAGTGGTATGATTGGCCAGCACCCCCAGCCCCCTCCCCCACTTCCAGTCCCCGTCCCCGTCCCCAGCCTCAGGTCATCTCATGGCGCAGATACATCTGCAAAAATGCGGCTCTGCACCCGGAACCATATCGGCCATCGCTTCCTCCTGCTCCTTTGGTTCCTGCCAACTCCACCTCTCTCTTTAGCTATAAACTCTCATTCTCCCACAAAACCCTTGCACCTTCTCCCCTTGCACCCTTACACCTTTCCACCCTTGCATCTTTCCACTCTTTCTACTTCTTCCATTCCCATAGTAAAGGTTAATCGTGCCATAAGTCGTTACATTAGCTTGTCCCGTAAGACCAAGTCAGCCACTAGTCATTGCCAATTTCCAATTTCCAGTCCCCAATTTCCGGCACCAATAACGTTTCCAATAACGTTTTCAATAGCCAATTAAAAATAGGTGAGTCTTTTTCACGGGCTCAGAACATTAATCCAGTCCAATTTTCCAGTCCAATTTTCCAGTCAGCTATACTCTTTATTCGAGTATCAGATATTCAGAAAATCAGTTTAATTTCATTTTTTTCAGTTACTTCAGTTGTTGAGTTAGTTCAGAAGTTAATTCCACCTCGATTATCCAGAAAATGACAGGATTCTTCAAGACATACAACCAGTTGCTCAAGAAGCACCCGTACAAAATGAACATGGCCGGCAGCGGAGTGTTCTTTGGGCTTGGCGACTCGTTGGCCCAGTTCTTCTTCCCCCACCATATCGACGACGACGTCAACAAGCCCACGGAGTACCACCTGGACCGTACGCTTCGGGCCATGACCTACGGATGCTTTTTTTTCGGGCCGTTATCGGTGAAATGGCACGGCAAGACGTTGCCCCGCATAATCTCGCCGTTTCTCTCTTCTCTCCGGCGTTCCACCATGACCCAGTCCTCCATACATGTCCACGATACCTTATTCCGGCTTGTGCTCGATGCCTTGCTCATGCCTGGACTCATCTGGATTCCCATGTACAACACCGTAATGAGTGCCCTAGCCTTCCACCCGGACCCATTGGCCGTGGCTGCGAAGAAGTTGCACAACAACTGGTGGAACGTGCTCCGGGCCAACTGGACGGTCTGGACGCCGTTACAGATCCTCAATCTTTTCTTTGTGCCGGTGCACTTGCGGATTGTGGTGGCCAACTTCTGGTCCATTGGCTGGAACTGCTACTTGAGTTTTGTGCATAACACCAAGGGGCACGGTAAAGGTAGTGGGAAGATGTTGGAGGAGCTTGTGGATATCGAGTCTGCTGATGAGGAGCAGACCATGGTTTATGCATGAGCACATTCATCACGACATTATCGTGTCAGTGGTCTATCAATGAGTTTTCACTTAATAGTGGCCATTGACTGATAGTGATTAACTCAGTAAATAGTCATTACTTTTTCTGTGATCAGTGATGAACACTGAGTGATCACTTAATAGTAGTCAATGGCTCAGTTGATTACCTAAGCATTTACTTCGGAATTGACTCAAATTATATGGTCAGTAAGTATTCAAACGCTCATTAGGATCACTCAATACGTAAGCATGACTTTATAGTGAATGACTTTATAGTGAATGACTTTCGAGTGAATGACTTTCTAGTGAGTAACTTTCTAGTGAGTGACTTTCTAGTGAATGACTTTCTAGTGAATGGCTAAATAGTGAATGGCAAGGTGACTCATTAAGTAATCAAGTGACGCATAATATATTCACCACTGTAATAAAATTACTATGTATTTGTTAGATCCACGATAGGCAGGCCCCTGCCTATAGAGGATTCATGAAGCCTACTCTGTCCAATCCGAATAATGGCCATTGCAAACGCCGTGTCACGGCCATCGTTGTATGAAGTACTATGATGGCTCTTTCGAATATTCTAGAACAATCCTTACCATTGTTCTACAGAAGAGTTTTTCGAATGCCACGTTTCTCTCAAAGTTATATAAGCTGCTCCGGTTCCCCTCCTTGAGGAACCATCAACGAACATAGTATCAGTTAGGCATAAATGTATTAAAGAACACAACAGTATTAGTGCAATATAACTATTGACTACTGTAATAGAATTAGTACTAGTTGAATAAATATTCTGAGTCCATTTAGTAATTATACATTTATACTTCATAGCTAGAAATAGACTCTTACCTGGTGTATCTAGTATATCTAGCATTTCCAGTTGTCCGGTATGAATTGAAATTCTTGGAAGAAAGAAGAATGCGAATCACCTCGTTTATGTGTCTTCGTATAATAACCTGTAAAATGGTCAAGTCGTCGTTGTAGTTAAAAAGCGATAGTTGTAGGCTGGAAAGAAAGCGAGCAAATTCTTCTCCGGCGATGGAATTTTTGAAGTATTCAGGCTCTTGGATCTGCGACGAGTTGTGGAACTCGTTGGAGTCAAGATCGTATAGAAGATCCCACAACTTGTCGTTGGACTTGAAGAAAGGATTGATTGTGCCTGCGATGTATGACGAGCACTCCATGAGAAGGTCTACCTTTAGACACATCTATCATGGGGAACACGTTGTAGTTTGTAAGAACGCCAGTCAAGATTCCGCCTCAGGTGAAGAGTTTCAACGCAAGGAGAATGTGGTCAATGATGTGGCCAGCGGAGCTCTCGTAGCTCATGAAGATGATCTTTTTATCCGTGAGCGTGGCATTAATCAAGACCACTATAGTACTCTGATACTGGTGGTTGGTGTCTCCAGTACTCTTATTAATTACCATAGTGATAAACCCAGTTCCTTATTGACGGTTTTCTCTGTATTCAACGGGTTCAATAATTGTACAGGATAATTGTTGCTGGAATTCACATCAGCTAGTTTCTCGGTATCAGTTGGAAGGCTCTGAGGCTCTTCAGCTTGTTGACCGTCGAGAGCATACCGTCTTTCACAAGAACATTGTTTGATATCCAGCCCTAATTGAGCCAAGCCCTAGTTAACCCAGCACTAAACAGAGCTAAACCAAACTAATTTCCCCAAATGTTAATATAGCCACAAGAAATGAAATAAAATGAACTACAAAGCACCTATACTGTTCGGTTATAGTCATACTAACATATGACCAATTCATTGACCGACTCAATAATTCACTTATAGTGATCATTACGTATCATGTAATCAATCAAGAGATCAACACTTCTGGAATAATATTTTTCTATTGCTTTTCTTAATAGTCACCCTCGATTCGAAAGTTTTTTTATCTTTTCAATAAATTCTTCATAGAATTGGTCCTTTTTTAAAAAAATTTCTGAGGATTCTTGTGGCTTGGACTTCTGGGTAAACTGCCACCATTTAGACTCTGGCACCTGTACTAACAGTACTAAACCCTCTGACCAACCGGGTCCAACCTAGCAGTCAAAAATCTTGCTTGAGAGTGGCCCCTTTGAGTCAGCTTTTCAAGGAAAGCCCCGTCTTCATGTCTTTGCCAAAGACCACTGACTGCATACAGGACTTCTAGACTGGGTAAAAAAAATGGCTGGTGTGGGAGATTTTGGAGCTCTGGAACCGTTTGCCCATTTTTTTTAAGTAATCAATGACTGATCACATGATCATTCACATGATCATTCTACTCACAGTTATGATGTTATGTTCTTTGATACATTTATGCCTTATTGATACTATGTTTGCACCAGAAAGATGCATCGATTAGCATTCATAGACTAAAGATTAGAACTCAGTATAACTGATTTTACATTTGGGTAGATGCACTAGAAGAAATTGAATTAATGAATGAATGAATGAATGAATATGAACTATTGATACTATGTAGACCCTTGAAGCAACCAGCTGATGATACCGGCCCAGAGAGACTCGGGCTTAGTGCTAGTCTCCATTTCGCCGTAGTAACGGTACTCGTGCTCTTCGACCTCCTCCATGCTAGTTTGGAGAACAGCATCTTCAGGCCGGATGTAAGAGGGATGGTTCCTCACAAAAGGAACCAGAGCGGCTCATATAACTAAGGAGAGAAACGTGGTATCGAAGAACTCTCCATCAGAACAATGTAAGGATTGTTCTGAACATTCGAAAAACCATCATTCTACGAAGTACTGTGATGGTCATTGCAAACTCCGTATCACGCCCATCATAGTACTTCGTACAATGATGGCCTGGCCATTGTTAGGATGGACAGAGTAGGCTTGATGATACCTCTTTAGACAGGGCCCTGCCTACCGTGGATCTAAAAGCTAGGGTAATAATTCTATGATGAACGAAAGTGAACTTGCATTGAGGCTTCGTAAAAGTTATATACGCTCTCCAATTGAGAGAGATCGGATAATGATGAAGAACTCTTAAGTTATCTTTAGTTTAAAGGGTATACAATTGTTGAATACCTGCGAGGCTTTTGAAGTCAGAGCATTTATTACAAGTTGATTGACGTGAAGCACATCAGTACAAAGAATAACTTAAATAGTACTCACCATATTTTAAAGAGACACTTGAGTAGAGACACTTAATTAGAACTCTTAACTAGGACACTTAACTAGGACACTTAACTAGGACACCTAACTAGGACACTTAACTAGGATAGTATTCAGCTTCCCGATTACACCTCTACATTGTTAGTGGCCCAAAAGTATATACCCTAACTCTATCAATTGATCCGTTCTACATGCATTCCCTTAGCCTTAGAAGACACGGAATAAGCCACTCTATTCTAGTTATATTTTTATCTCTATTTCTATTTTTAGAACTATCTCTTTAAATCTATTTCTGATTTATGTACTGTGTGTTGTGCATTATGTTTTCTATACCTTAAGTTTCTCTGTTGTCTATTACTTTTTGGTGTTGGTGGTTTTGGCTGGTTGCACGTGTGAATAGTCTGGCATCTCTGGTCCTGGCAATACACTCATGACAGTATGATTTACCTAATATATAAACTTAGTCTAATATTCTCACAGATAGTATAATCCAGCAGACTAGTATATTCTCATATAAGTGTTCTCGATACATGGCTTTGTAGAAGTATATACTCTCAGTAGATAAAGATTCTCAAAGATAAAGATTCTCAGTAGTTTTATTACATTCTCAAGGAACTATTCAATGGTATCTCTGGTCCTGCCAATACACTGGCTAATTTGGCTGATACTGAGACTCTGAGCACCAAATAAATATGCAATCTCGTCACCAAATTGAGAAAACACTTTAAAACTAGACGGTTAAAGCTGTTCAAGCAGGTGGAAAATGATGGTATTTTTTTTTTCAGTTTTCAGACGGCATTTTACTTGGTTTTAGAGTTCTTTTCCGCAGGTAACACCTTATTGTTGGACCACGATCGGAAGACCTTGTCTTTGCACACGCTACAGAAAAGGCCCAAAGAGGAAAGTGACTCTTGAACCTTAATGCAATAGCAGCCAACTTGATGCTTACCTTGCTGCTTGAAGCTCAGAGAAAGAGAGACTCAGGGGAATTTACTATGCAACCATAACCATTCATCACTGAGACTCACTAGAATAGTATGCCTGGAGACTGGGGACTGAGGAAGACTAGAAAGGCTGAAGAAAGCAGAAGGTGAATAATGGTACTGAGAAAAAGTTGTGAACGATCTTGGAGCTAATAATGATGAGTGTGCAGTGAATGAGAATTACAAAGCATTTGACGACGAATAATTTGATTCGGAGCCCAATTCAGATCCAGCCCTGTTCACGGAAGCTGATATTTTGCTATGGGCCCAGGATCACAAGTTTGAATCGCTCAACGCTGATAAGAAAAAGAGAAAGAAAAAGATGTTTTAGGTTTAAAAAAATACATTCATTAAAACTGATTTAAAAATTTTCTCTCGTATTGCTCTAATTTATTTTGCTATAAAACTAAATAAAGTACTGTGTGTTTTTTTTGCACCCACTCAAATCACCATTTGTTAGGGCACCCTAAACTGTCTTAAATACAGGATTAAGAGGTCATCTTCTCAATCCACCAAAGTCTGGAGTAGCTATTTGGTGATTATAAGATTTTTAATGATAAAGAAAGACGGGTTTTGGAATATGGCTGGGGGTATGCGTACGGAGAAGAAGTGAAAGAGGCTGTCACGTGATCTAGATCTTAGTGACTTCTTGCATACAACCCCGAGCTCAAACAAATCTGGTTCTTGAGTGAAATCTGATTCCTGAGTGAAATCTGATTCTTGAGTGTTTAAAAAAGATGTCTGTATGGGCATTTTCTTTCGGGGCGATATGATGGTGAAATAATAAAGGCCCAGTCCAACGCCGGCTTAGGTGCAGGACGAATGGCAATCACGTTATTTCTTCAGCTCTTGTCCAGGATAAAATTGGCCAATCCCCAGAGTTCGTCTTTTTATATTCCAGAATCGTCTTTATGTCCCCAGATTATCCCCAAAAAGGCCAGAAAGAGTTGGTGTGGTTATGGGTCACGTGATATTGATTACCATTTAAAACGACGATAAAATGAGACACAATGGGAGAAAAAAAAAGCAAAAAAAAGAAGTATTGAGAAACAGACTTATCAAAGATTAGATTTCTAGGAGATTAAGTGATTTTTGGAAGAAATTACATCAATTTTTGGCGGTGCTAGGGTTGCATCCTGCATACACCCACTGCTAATCAGCAGTGCTAATCTAATGGTTGCGACAGTGACACCTACGCCTATGTCCTTTTTCCGGAAATACAACCATTTCGTCAAAACAAAGCCATTGGCCACGAATATCGTGAGCACGGGTTTTTTGTTTGGCGTCGGTGACGTCATGGCTCAGGGTCTACAGATTCAGGCAGAATCAAACAAATTAGACAAGGACAAATTGGACAAATTGGACAAATTGGACAAAAAACAAAATCCTAGCTTTGATTTCCAGAGAACGTTCCGGGCTGTGGCTTATGGAAGTCTTATTTTCGCCCCGTTGGCAGATAAATGGTTCAGGTTTCTCCCCAAAGTGAAGGTCGTGCAAGAGTCCAAAAGTATCAATACGGTAGCACGTGTGGCCATGGACCAATTGGGATTTGCACCGTTCGTCGGAATCCCCCTCTACTTTTCTGTCATGACTTGGATGGAAGGCGTTATGGCGCAGGAAAGCAATATTGGTGAAAAAATCCGGGCAAAATTGAGCACCAGTTACTTCGACACGCTCAAGAGCAATTGGGCAGTGTGGCCGGCCGTACAGCTCGTCAACTTTGCCTTTGTTCCCGTGGGAATGCGTTTGTTGGTGGTCAACGTGGTGAGTATTGGCTGGAACTGTTTTCTCCTGATGCAAATGAATGGGTCTAGTGAAGAGTTAATTATTGATTAGACAGAGAAACAGAAGAACAGAAGGATATATTCAGAAAGGAAGAAAAGGACAGAGACAGACAGAGACAGAGAAAAAGAAAGGGAAGGACAGAGCAGTAATAAGTGACGTCAAACGTCCAATCCAATCCACTCCCATTATTATGTCACTGACCAATCATCAAATGCCCAACTTGATTATCATGTCTATCAGTCTATCAGTCTATCAGTCTATCAGTATCGTTTTAGGGATTTGCGTCTGTGTACCTGGTGATACCACTGAAGGAGACTAACCCAAATGGTCTGTCTATAAGGTCAAGTCAGTAATGTTCTTATCCATGTTTGAGGCCTGATAAAGTACATTGACTACAATGGATATTCGAGAGTGTCATTATGGAACAAAGATTATGTACAGCCACTGTATCCATTGAAGCTATAACCAACAGGGCAGAATTGGTAGAGTAGTCTAGCTAAACGAGTTATCGTGGTAAAAATTATGGGGACCTGGAATTCATGGGACTTTCAGAATCACCTTCGGGGTCGCTGGACTCCAAGTCTGAGGCAAATACACTCTGGTTCACATCGATTTCTTCCATCACCCGTACACATAAAGTATAAGGGTTACTGGTTACTATCTACAGTTTGTATTATATGGTCATAGTTATTGTGGCTAGTTTACAGTACAGTCTACAATATAGTCTACAGTAAGTCTACAGTAAGTCTACAGTAGAGTCACTTTGGCAGTGTACACCAAGACTAGGTCACTAGAAGGCAGTCACCAAGCAGACAGTCACTATGGTCTATTCAGTCCTCTGTGAATTTCTATTCAAGTAGTCTCAAGGGAATATTCGCATCCTGATCTCCGGTATGAGTAGTATACACTACACTAATATACTAGACTCGGTATGAGTAGTATGACTACACTAGTATGCTAGACTTGGTGTATGAGTAGTATGACTATACTAGTATGCTAGACTTTGTGTATGAGTAGTATGACTAGTTAGACTATACTATTATGAAAGACTGGACTAGAGAGAGTCATAGGTTCGGTATGAGACGAGGTAGAAGATTAATGGCCAATGGTCAGCCAGTCAGTCAGTCAATGGTCAGTCAATGGTCAGTCAATGACGAAATGCAACTTAAAAGTACCCTGGAACCTTAGATAGTACTTGGATCCGGGAGTTCATGTTTGGACCAAAAGGCTGCGCTCTCCACTATAGAAGCTCTCTCCCCAACTTTCAACATATGTTAAGTATACATTATTATACAGGGATATATAAGTTGTACCTTACAAGACCAAAGGTTTACACGAAGTGTGAGGCTGGTCTTATCAATCAGTCAGTAAGTCAATCAGTAAGTCAGTCAATAAGTCAGTCAGTCAGTAAGTCAGTAAATCAGTAAGTCAGTAAGTCAGTAAGTCAGTCAATCAGTCAGTCAATCAAGTAGGTAGTATAAGAGCTCCACTCTTCATATGAACACTGCTTATTCATTTCCGGTATTCTTCTGTAATAGTACACTTTTCCTGTATTTTCAGTGCAAGAATGTATTACTAACAAAACCACACCACCCATTCCATACACCAAGTTTGTGAACGAGTTCGAAAACTGGAGCAAAGGACTTAGTGAAGCTGTGGAGGACTTGGACACGTCCCGTCACGTGGGTCGCCTTAAGATGTTCATTATAGAAGCACTCAAGAAGGTTCCTAACCAGTTACGTGGGACTGACAGTACTGAAAGTATGGCACATTAACATGACTACACCACACTTTCACGGTATGGCCAGGATATACAGACTTTATAGTCTAGACCAGATAGAATAGACAATGGAATAGACAAGATAGAAAAGCCAGACTGGTATAGACCACACTACAGTAGACAAGATAGAATAGCCAGACTAGAATAGACCACACTAGAATAGACCACTATAGCAGACCCGTGTTGAAATGGGACTTGCCCTAGAATTTAAGTAAAAAAATAGATGAACCAACAAATAAATCCCGATCAGGTTCCCCTAACTGAACCGTCTTTCAACTTACAGCAAGTCCTTTAAATAAAAGCTCAATAAGTAAAATCAAAATTTCTTGCTGTTGATGAATGGTTAGTACGAAGTAGCAAAACATTTCACCGTAACACTCTAATTTACGATTACTAGCAATTCCTCCTTTGTGTAACCGAATTTCTGATTAAAATTCATAAATGAAACGATGTCTTAATCTTAATATTTAATAAATATACAAAAAAGTATATAATTGTTATTAATATTGTAAAACGTCGATAGCCCATCTCATTAGGTCATCATGATTAGTCTTGTACCTCTACTTCCTATAATCACGTTCATTTAATAACTTAATATTAATCAAAAAAGGCCACAATTGACCAAATAATCCTATATATTAACAGTTTTACTGTTATAATACCCACAAGGTATTTTTTTTTGACTGTACATTAAGCATCATTTCAGATACCCACAAGTGAGTCAGTTTGTAGCGATATCTAATACTACCGACGGTCTTAAATTATTTTCCTGCGTAAAATGATAACCCGGAGGGGTCATTATTAGTAAGTAATATATACATATCATTTTATTTCTATGAAATAACTCTAGAACAATTAGTTAGTAATTTAGTTCGGGTATGATTTATTTACAGATTAATCATCCATTTATGTTAAACATTAATTTTCCATTTTGTTAGATTCTTGTAAGCACGTAAATTACCTAATCGAAACTATATTCGTTGATGATTCCTCAGGAAGAGGAATCGGCCACCATTAAATAGTCTGCCGGAAGGTAGCCGAAGGGGTTTAGTAACGGTGAACCAGAAAGGGGCGTAGTAGCATCGGTTCCCGATTAACTGGGCACATGAGCTCAATCCCTATATGGGTTGTATTCCACCCATCTAGGATCTAACACATTTAGTAGTAATTTTATATCCGTTCATAATTGTTTTAGTACTAATATACTTAATAACATATTAACTTTCCTCTCTCTATTAGTTTTTTCTTTCTTCTCTCTATAAGTCTTTTCTTTCTTCTCTCTATTAGTCTTTTCTTTCTTCTCTTCTCATTCATCTTTTCTTTTACTCCTCTCTTTCTTCTCTCCTACATCTGTCTTACTCTTTCTTCTCTTCTTCTCTTTTCTCTTTCTCTGTCTATCTCTACATTCCTTTCTACTACTTCAACTCTATATATATTCTCTTATTTATCCCAAATGGTCTCTCTTTAGGGACTACCTTGATTTTTTTTCCTTTTTGATCTTAAATAACGACTCACCGAAGGCTCGGCCTGTTAAAAATCAAGAGATGAAAGGTTCTTAAAAATCAAGAGAAGGTTCAATTAAATGACATGTTCACTGCTTGGGACTACAACCGTCTAATGTCTTGTATTTCACCCTTGCGAGCGTACGAGTCAGGCGGAGTACTATTCATTCCCATATTTCTTTCATTGGAATGTTACGACAGGTGAAGAGGTGTATTGTAGCAAGTATAAGGGGGGAAACTGATACACGATAAAGTATCGTCAAGTAAAACAATAGTGATCTCAATCAAGAAACCGTTAATTAAAGCTTGTTTCAAAATGTTAATAGGATTGCAAAATTGTTAACGGAATTGCTCATTTTGTTAATGGAATTGTTAACTGCTACGACCAAATGGAGATCGAATCCATTACCGTATGGAGCTACCGTATGGAGCTGGACCTGCATTCCTGACACCACACACCATTCACCATTTTGATCTGCGTGAGCATGACATTCAACACAAGATCGACATAGTCCCTCCGCACATTATCCATACTCACTATTATTCCTCCCATACTCATTATTCCTCACCCACTCACACACACTCACCCATACTTACGCACACCATTATCTCCACACCCATACTCACACGCACCATTATTCCTCACCCATACTCACACACCCACTCGTACACACCCATCCTCACGCACACACACACACACTTCAGACTCTTTGATCAACACAATTGTCTGATTCAAACAGACACGTGATTGGTTAGCAAGGTTAGTAGGTTAGTAGGTTAGTAGACGGGGTCTATGCAGGTCGAACCAGGGATCTATATGTATTGGTAAAGGTAGTAGTGGCAGTGGGTGGTATTGGTCGGTGGTATTGGAGTGGAAATTAGAGTGGAAATTGGGGGTGGAAATTGGAGTAAATTACTGGTGAAGGTGGGATAGTCGCACGCACGGCTAGGTGCACACCGAGCGAGGCCCAAAGCAGCATTTAGGGCGTGTTTCAAAAGCACCCCCAAAAGTGTTTCACATCTGTTCCGCAAGACATATAAGCGTGTGCACGTGCATTAGGTGAAACTGCCGTGCATATCCCACCTAACGTCTCCCTCCTAGCCGTGCATATGGCCCATTTTATACTCTCTTTATTTGATCATATGCTCTGGCCTGTGGTGTTTAATCTAGTGCGCACCCGAACAAACCCCCCGGAGGATTAAATAATAACACCCGCTTTTTTTCCACAGAAAAAGCCCCACCCTCTCTTGCTATCGCACATAATCGAGCACCTTTATTCACCACGCACCTTCTGAACACCTTTTCTTATCCTCACTCCGCCTGACGCCCCTGACCCCTTTAAAGCTGAATTCAAAGCTCTTCCCTTAAAAAAGCTCAACCTACGCTGGAGTTCCTGCAAAACACCCGTGCCTCCCTCCCTCCCTTCGGCCCGCTACGCTCTAAGCCCCTTTAAACGTTACCAAGACAAACTAGAGCTAGTACTTTCACTTCCAAGTGTCGTGGTGGCCACCAATCAGTCCCAGAAAGTAGCCTCCAAAAATCAGCCCAAAAATCGGCTCCCAAACTCAGCTCCCCAAAATCAGAGCCCCAAAACGCTCCCCAAAATCTGCCAAATCAGAGATAAAAAACTAGCTCCCCAAAACCAGCTCCCCAAAACCAGCTCCCCAAAATTCAGAGCCCCCAAAAACCGGCCCAGAATTTGGTGAATTGACTACCATTTACTCTAAAGCTATACGTCTAGAACAGCTGGCAAAATGATAAAAGGCTTCAAAAACCGCCTCACAAGAAATAAAGGCCAGTCTGCCAAGAAGTCCGACCGAAAGGACGCCAAGGATCCCAAGGACAAGGACCTCTCGAAAAAGTCCTCGTTAGCCTCGTTGGCCAAGGCCGCCACGGGGTCGGGCTCGCCCCTGAAATCCTCCTCTCCGCTGCCCTCCAAAACGGACCTCCGGACCGACTCTCTGGATGCTGGCCCCCTCGACCCCAACTCCTTGAACCCCTCGGCTGTGGCCCAGTTTGGCGGCTCTCTGGCGTCCAGTGCCTCCAGCCACTCGCCAAACCCTCATACCCCGCCTCCTGCAGGCGCCTCCAACTACCCGGACCCGCTGAATATGGACTCGGCGGTTCCGCTTTCGGGGTCGTCCATGGAGACCGCCGTTCCGTCTTCGTCCGTTGGCTCGAGCTCCCCTAAAATCGTCATTGATGCTCCTCAGGTGCAGACCTCGCTCTCCAATACTACGCCCGTGACCCCCACGCCCCAGGCCAACCTGGTGACCAATAACAATGGCTTTGGAGGCTCCAGCTTGAATTTGGACGGCAAGTTGGCTTCTCGCTCGCTGTCGAATGCCTCGCTTGCTCAGGGCATTGGCTCGCCCAACAAGGAGGCCTTTGATATCGACTTGATTGCCTCGCCTAAGAGACACCTGTCATCGCGGTTCGAACCCACCAACTCCGAGCTGCATCGCGAAATCTTGAAGTTGCCCAGTTTCGATGAAGTGGCTCCAGAAGAGCAGATCTCCTTGTTCATCCAAAAGGTCGACCAGTGCAACATCCTCTTTGACTTCAACGACCCTACACAGGATATACGGGGCAAGGAGATCAAGCGCATCACATTGCAGGAGTTGATCCAGTTCATTGTCAGTAACCGATTCAACTACACGGAGGAGATGTATGAGCACGTGATCTCCATGTTCCGCAAGAACCTTTTCCGGCCCATTCCGCCTCCCGTGAACCCCGTGGGCGATCTATTCGATCCAGATGAAGATGAACCCGTGAGTGAATTGGCCTGGCCCCATATGCAGTCCATCTACGAGTTCTTCTTGCGGTTTGTGGAGAGCCCGGACTTCCACCACCAGGTGGCCAAGCAATACATTGACCACGAGTTTGTGTTACGGGTCTTGGACTTGTTTGACTCCGAGGACCCTAGAGAAAGAGACTGTTTGAAGACCACATTGCACCGCATCTACGGCAAGTTCTTGAGCTTACGGTCGTTCATCCGAAAATCGATTAACAATGTGTTTTTGCAGTTTGTATACGAGACACAGCGGTTCAATGGAATTGGCGAGTTGTTGGAGATTTTAGGCTCCATTATCAACGGTTTTGCGTTGCCCTTGAAGGACGAACACAAAATCTTCTTGATACGAGTGTTGCTCCCCTTGCATAAGGTGAAATCGTTATCGTTGTACCACCCACAGTTGGCGTACTGCATTGTGCAGTTTTTGGAGAAGGATCTGAATTTGACGGAAGATGTGATTATGGGACTTTTGCGATTCTGGCCCAAGATCAACTCGCCCAAGGAAGTGATGTTTTTGAATGAAATCGAGGACATTTTCGAGGTCATGGAGCCGGTGGAGTTCACCAAGATCCAGATTCCTCTCTTTGCGCAGTTGCTGAAGTGCATTGCGTCGTCACATTTCCAGGTGTCGGAGAAGGTGTTGTGTTTCTGGCAAAACGAGTACTTCTTGACGTTGGTCACGGAAAACGCCGAGGTGGTGTTGCCCATTATCTTTGCATCGCTATATGAGTTGACCAACTCCACACAGCCGGGTATCGCCAATGGCCAGCTCCAGCAGAAGCTCTTGGAGAATCCCAATGCAGTGACGGACGCAAATGGCAATTTGATTGACCAAGGGCTAATGATGGAGAACCACCACCCTATGGGCGGGTTTGACGAGCGCAACAGCTTGGCTGCAGCTGGACCGGGAAAGATGGACGATAACCACATGATGCACGACATGACGGACGAAGAATACTACGACTCGTTCTCGTCGCCGCAACAGAACATGGATATGGACGAGTACTCCAACATGCCACCACACAACCTGGCCACGTCCAATTGGAACAAGTCCATCCACCAGTTTGCGTTTGGAGCCCTAAAGATTTTCATGGACCACAACCCCATTTTGTTTGAACACTGCACCATGTTGTACCACCAGTCGGTGGAGGAGCAGAAGATGAGGGAGATGAATCGGAAACAGGGCTGGAAGCGAATCGAGGAGTATGTGAAGAAATGTTCGCTGGGGCTGGTGAACGGAGGTGACTCCAGCGGAGTCAATGCTCATTGAGTCCAAAGTCAATAAAATAAGTTATGACTTTATGAAAGAGTTGGCTTGTGCTCATACATTGAGATGTGCTCATTCAAATCCAGTGCCAAGTCAGCTCATCTCGAATGCTGAGAAGACTGGAAAGACATAGAACAGGGCATGAAGGGCAAGTCAGAGACAGTTAAACATCGAACCCATGGAGCCTTCGAACACCAAGGCCCTCTTACATCCAGCATGGAGTCCCCTGCGCAGTCCCCTCCGGTCATCCCACTAGATTGGTTGTGATTCCTCAAACATCATTATCTGGTATCATGAGTCACTACCATGATAAGGGATTCATCGGGTCTGAGCCACAGTTAAAATGAACAAGTGGTCCAAATGATACAGAATTGTTGATATTGGCCTGATTGATCTCTAGTGATTCTTGAACGATGGGATGCTCCAGAGTCATTTTAGTTGAACTTGAGGAATAGTGTGGCCACGTGAGGCGCATGGGGTCCGAGGATGTTTGTTTGCTTTACGCCAAAAGCAGCGGCAGAAGGCGGTTCAAGTATTATTGAATCGAACCTTTGCAATCACCACGCATTGCAACCAAGTAGTCTACCTAGTAGCCACGCCAGTCCTGTACAGATCAAGTGTTACACTATTTATAACGCACAATACACATTGCTAGTATCAGCATTCCCAGTCATTTACTGCTTCCCTAATTCTTCTTACACTACTTCAATCCAATCACCTTTGAAGTGCCGTCAACTTGTAGTCCCAGGTCAGATCTAGCCATACTTAAACCGAATCTAGACCGTCTCGTCCTCTTTTGATCGACTACATAACCTGTACATAACCTGGACATAACCTGGAATATCCACTTATCATAGTATAACTAGAGACTACAACACTATTAGCATCAGCCGTGACTATATACACTACATAGAATAAGACCATGACTAAATATAGACGGCTACAGGAAGCAGACAGAAGAATACATAGAACATCTACTAAACTACTTAAAATACATATAGACTATAACTGACCAAACCACCCAAAACACATATAGACTATGACTGACCAAACTACTCAAAACAAAACCACTCAAAACACATATAGACTATGACTGAGATGGGGCGGCCGACTTTGGTGACGAAAAAAAAAATAAAGACACCCAAGCAAATGCCATACTTAGAGACTGCTCCAGCAACTATACTCGTCATCCTACAGAATGGAGAGAGAGCCTGTGTAAGGAGTCAGCAGTCTGCCCTGTTAGTGGATATTGTGAATAGGAACAAAAGAGGACAATTGTAAAACAACTCTTCAACGAGCCTTTGGACTGTGACAAGTATGACAATGGTCTATCACATGACCATGGATAAATAATATGGATCACTAATCGGTGCTCACTTCTCACTTCTCACCTCTCACTTTTAACTTCTCACTTCTCCAGGCTCACAGCTTCACAGCCTCACAGTCCCACAGTCCGGTTGTTCAACGGTTGGTGGTAGATGTCGAGGTCGAGAATGGAGAGCCCTGAGCCCTTGTTGATAATGGCATCCAAGTTGTTGATCATCCAAGTTGGTGATGCAGAAGAACATGGAAATGGAGTATGTCAACGATGTCACCATTCCAATGGTCACTGTTCCCAAAATGAAAAAAAAAATGGGGATCACACGGTCTGCTCCGTGCACCTCCTCAGTCAAGTGAGAGGCTGAGTCAAGGCACGAGAAACTCCATTCCAGCACCCTTCCAGCTTGGGTTGTTCTGGAACTCCACAAACACAAACTCGGTGGTGTTGTAGTAAGTATACCAGACTAGAGGCTACAGAGTGCAGACCTCAAAAATCACTATATACTATAGAGAATAGAACATAAAGTGTGACTACATACACTAAAGCATAGAACATAAGTGTGACTACATACACTATAGAGAATAGATCATAAAGTATGACTACATACACTAGAGCAAAGAACGAAAGTATGACTACATACATCATCTAGACCAGGCAATGGTTACAGACTTCAGGCCAAATATACCAGACTAGACTGTGACTACATGGAACATGGAAGAGAGACAATAGGCCATGACTACCTGAACTATGAGTACCTGAACTATAACCACCTAAACTATGACCATGACTACATACACTATAGAATATAAACACTGTTATGTTCTTTGATACATTTATGCCTTACTGATACTATGCTCGTTGATGGTTCCTCAAAGAGAGGAACCGGAGCGGCTTATATAACTTTGAGAGAAACGTGGCAATCGAAAAACTCTCCAAACTCTCTTTCAGAACAACGGTAAGGATTGTTCTAGAATATTGACACGGCATTTCCAATGACCATTGTTACGATCGGACAGAGTAGGCTTCATGAAACCTCTATAGGCAGGGCCCTGCCTATGGTGGATCTAAGATAAACCATGGCGATGAAAATACACTATGTAGAACATAAAATATAGACTACGGACTGAACAGAACTTAATCCATGACTGCAGACTAAATAGACCAGACTATAATTGTAGACCACAGACCACATTTTTTTTAGAGAGTCAACTGTGACTACTAGACTAGACTATGACCAAGAAAGCAGACAGCAGAATATGACAGCGGACTATGACAGCAGACTATGAAAGCAGAATATGAGTACAGACCATAAACTATCTACTTTATGTAGAGCATAGATTAAGTACAGGCAACAGACATAGATATACAGACGCTATATAAGAACACAAACGACTACAGACTACAGACTACAGACTACAGACTAAGACTACAGACTAAGACTACATGGATATAGACAACACTGGTATACACACTATAAATAAATGTACTAGACACATTGTTAGATTCTTGTTACGTCAGGTATTCTGTTTACTATGTTCATTCACCAAAGATTCCTCAAAAGGAGGAATCTGAGCTGCTTATATAATTTTTCAAGAGAAGGGGTGGCTACGGAAACACTTTCCACCAAAACAAAAACGGTCATTGTTCTAGCTCGGGGCAGGCCATCCTGGTACCTCGTACAATGATAGCTAGAGATGGTTGGTATATGGCTGGATAAAAGGTCTTATACAATGGACATTGTTGGTATCAGGCAAAGAGTCTTCATAATACCTCAATAGGTAGAGCACTACCTATGGTGGATCTGACACACATACTGTTATATTCTTTAGTACATTTATGCCTAATAGAAACTATATTCATTGATGATTCCTCAGGAAGAGGAATCGGCCGTACTTAAATATTCTGCAGGAGAGCAATCCGTAGTAACGGCGGACTAAAAGGGGTGTAGTAACGGCGAAACGACTCGGAGAATAATTGGGCACGTGAGCTCAATCCCTGTATAGGTAGAGCACTACCCATAAGGAATCTTGTTAGAACTTAAGAGCAGGTCGGCGGGATATGTGAAACAAAGTTCTATATCAGGTATATATATTCGAATACTGTAATATAACTTAGAGGAATTCCTGATGGTTCATCTAATCAGGCGAACCTGCTAGTTCTTATATACTTTCTTGCTGCCTCGGATAACCTTTAGGGTACTTTCCTATAACAGCTAGCCTTCTGAATGTGACTCATCTAAATGAATCCCATTGGCTGTTTCGAATCCCTATTGTGGATTCTAGGTGGCGTCTGCATAACAATGCAGTGGTTACGCCATAACCATGAATATCCATAAAGTGGTTAAGGTTTGAGACTGAGCATGAGCTAAGCCTCGTTAGTAGAATCCATCAGCACTAAATACTCAATTCTAGTGCTCATAGGATTTTTCCTAACAGAATCTAACACATACTGTGACTACAGACTATAAGACCATAGGCTATATAGACCACAAATATGCATACATACACTATGTGGAACATAGACTATAGTTAGCAAAAACACAGACAACTGACTACATAAACTATGAATAAATACACTAAGAACATTACAGACTGAACAGAACGTAACTGCAGTCTAAATAGAGCATATAATATGACTACAGACATCAGACTACATAGAACATGGAACATAGATAACAGACTATATATACAAACACTAAATAGGCCATAAACTATGACTACAGAATAAAGAATAAATACTGTGTAGAGTATGACATAAGCCTGAAATATATGATTTACACATTATCTCATGAACTACTGTATGGCTCGGAAAGACTTCTTGAGCTTACAAAGTGGAAAATTCAAAAAAAAAGGTCAAAAACGGAAATCTTACCATTTCTAAGGTCAAAAATACTTCTCGGATCGCTAAATAGCATCCAAATGTTACTGCTACTTCAGATTTCCAAGTTGACCTATCGTTTGTTGAATACCTATGGTTATATGCAGGCACAGTAACATTAGCATCCAACTTGGCTGAGCCCCCTTCCCAACAAATCGGCTTATTCTAATGAAATTCTCAAGGAATCTTGTATTGCAGCCAAAGCTAATACCTAAAGCGTATCGAAAGTCTTGATCACAGTAATCATTCTTTAGACCCGTACACCAACCACGTTTGGGTGCGTACGTGCAGGAATTTGCACCCAGTCAAAGCATTTCCTCTGAAAATTTGGCCAGAGACATATTTCCAACTGGGACCAGCATCTATGTATTAAATATGATTCTAGTTTCAATACCCCAATATTTTTACGTCACTCGTCTGGCTATTCCAGGTGAAAATGCGCACATGCCACAGACTCAGGTGAATCGAGATACCACAAATCACAAATCTACTTTCCCTGCGACTCCTAAATCATTGCAGGTCAAGGAAAACCGTGCATTGAAACACGTTTCAGGGTCCCGTAATTATGCCAAAAGCTAACCACGCATCTGCTGGCTCATGCTAATACCCAAAGCAGCATTTCGGCTATAGATTGGATCTTCTGGTCGTTTCTTTGGCGTACGGTTCAAAAAAGTGGGATGAGTTCATTTTTCATACAGGCCAGTGAGACTGGGATGTAACTTTTTTAGCATGAAACATCTTTTTTGTGACCGCTCCATAATAGGAATTTCGATTTTGTAGTCGGTGCTCACTCTATATGATCCATTTTGTTCCTCACACATTTTTCCAACTCCATCTCCACCACACTTTACTCCACTCTTAATTCCACAGAATTACACAGACTCGACTAAAGTATTCAGCTCCCCCTCTCAGACTCTCAGACTTTCAAGACTCTTAAGATTCAGACTCCAGACTTTCAGCTCTCCGACTCTACTCTTTCAGACTCTCAGTACTCAGACTCTCAGACCTCCTTCTTCAAACCAGACTTCGCTGGAATTTTCCATTCCCCTTGCTATGAAATTCTCCAGCTCTTCGGCCTCCGTTGACCAGCTCTTCGATTACGAGGCTGCAATGGAGATCGACTCCTACCCAGGCCTGGTTCTACCTGGCTTGAGTCCCTACATGCCTGGGACTTGGCCGCCCTTCGACCCGGTTCCGGACCCTATTGACCACTCGGGCGTCAGTAAATTTGGCTGGGGAATAATGCAGGACTCTTCTTTAGTAGAGTCCATTTTCCCGGCTGAAATTGACCCCGAAATCGTCCCAGAAACTTCTCCGCCTGTGTGCGCAGAAACCACCAAAGTGTCTGTGAATTCATCCCCAATGAACACTTTGACCAATTCCTGGAGCCTCACCAACAACTCGAGTCTCCAGTCAATGATGGGAAACTCGCCAATGGATGAGGATGAAATGGCCCATCTTTTTGAGTACGAGCCCACTGACAATGGCTTCCTCAAACAAATGAGAAAGCAGTCTGCTGGAGCCTCTACCAACGGCGATACAGAAAGCAACCATTACGACGAACTATTCGTTTCAGCACTGCTTTGGGACCCCCCAAGCCCCCCATCCAAAAAACAGGAGCCTCTTGTGAACGCAGTCTCTGCTCACAAAGAAGAAACTCCTGTGTCCGAGGAGAAAAGCGAGCCCAGCTCCAAAATGGCCTCACCCTCCCCGGTTCCTACGCCCGAGACTTCGCCTGATACTCGGGTCAAACCCAAGGAAATCAAGATTCGGAAAAAACCCTCCAGACCTGCTTCCGAGGGCGAGCCTCACATCTACGAGCTTATGCGCATCTTCGACGAAGCCAATGCAGTGGCCGATGGAAACAACTCCGAATCCGAAGGCCACAACAACGCAACAAACTTGGGCACCGAAAAACGCTACGAAAATTTCGTCAGCGACATTAATGATGCCCAGAAAAATGGCACTGTCGAGCAAAGCTCACCCAAGAAATCCGCAATAACGTTGCTCATGGAAAGTAACTTTGAGCGGGGCACGGTCAGCAGCTGTGCACTGTTATTCGAAGACAGCGACTGCGTCTCCGAAATGCACTGGGACGACACCAACTCTGACCAAGGCTTGGAATTACCACAAAATAATATGGGCGACGAACCCCTCGCAGCTGAAACCACAGACTGTGCAATGGAAGACTGCGACGCAGATGCCTATTCAGGCGCGCAAATTTCGCACCCAATGGATCTGCAACCACCATACTGCGACCCGCAAGAGAGCCTTCTCTCACAGCTGAGCCCCAAAAACGGCCCAGTTTTCTCGGACTCTGGCCTGAGATTTCCTCTGGGATCTTTACAGATTTCAGATCTACCAAACCCCAACTCAAATGACGCTGTGCACCACAGTCCACTTGCAGCTCAAAGGGTACCCTCTCAAGACAATACTACTGTCTTGCAAACTCACTGGAGCGACCAAGGTGCTATCTACACTCACCTTCCTCCAGACTCTCAAGGCTTTGCCAACAATAACAACAATGGCAATGGCTGCTTTGACAATGGTACTTCGGGACTTGGCCTTTCCTATCCCGTTGAAACCTACCAGGAATGGCACCCACAGCCACAAGCTGCTGCTCCAGTAGTGAACCAGAACCAGACTTTCGAGAGCTGCGACTTTGGCACTTCCAGCCAGCCCTTTGAAAGCCTTGGATTCTGGAATATGGCTCAAAATCCATTCCAAGCTGCTCCAGAAGTCGCATGGCAAATGCCTACCGATTTCAGAACGGCCTCCTCGGCTATCCAGCCCAGTGTGGTCCCAGTGCAAAACTACCAGCACTTGGACAATAACACTGCTTACAATAACCAGTACCAGGGCCCAAACTTCGGAAGCGCATTTCCTTCCGATTCCAATTGGGCCCCTACTGGAAACATGGCTGTGCCCTCTATCCAGCCTCAACTTCAAGGCTTACTGGGGAACATTCTTCTAGACAGCTGCCTGGGAATGAGCTACCTAGATTCCTTCCAGCAAGCCGCGGCTCCAGTCCTCCCAATACAAACAGGACCAAGCCTCGCCTTCCAAAACTCCCCTATGGCTACTTCTGCAGGCCTCGGAGTGATGGACACATTTCCTGATGAGCTCTTTAGAGATTCCTCGAGGAGAGCAAGCAGGATCCCTACTGCAGGGACCGCCAGCCAAAGCAACATGGCTGAACTGGACTTCATTCCAAGGTCCTACTTCGCAGACTCCAATTTCCTAGAGATTTCGGAGCACAACGCAGCAAACAACACGCTGCAACCACCAAACGAGATCTTGGTTGATCCCTCACTTCAAGATTTCCAACAGTTTGTCAACGAGCTTGACCTCGATATGGACCAACAACCCGTGGAACCTTACCAGGAACCACAACAACCACCCCAACAGACGCCGGTGGCCCCAGTAGTTGCAACAGCAGCAGCTGAGACCACCCCAATTAGCCTGGTGCTTACAACACCAGCAAGGAACAAGAGAGCTACTAGAGCTAAAAAAAGAGGCGCGGATAATATCCGGGTCTCAAAACCAAAACTAAGACAAGGCACTGGCGCTGGCAAACAATCTACAAGAAGCACCAGTGCCCAAAAGAGCAACATTATAAAAACCATGGTGGACCACGCGATGCAGGCACTACAACAAGCCCAGAATCCCCCGGTCCTCCAAGAACCAGAGCAGCAAACTACAACTGCAACAGTCCAGGAACAACCAAGCCTGACTACCCCCAAACCACCAAAAAAGGCCAAGAGAGAGAGAAAAGGAAAAGCAGCTTTCAACTATGATGGCTTCAACTTGCCTCAGCAAGTCTTGAAGCTTCCTCGGCTTCAAAACGTTTCTAAAAACGAAGATGACCAGAGACACCAAAGCCAGCTTATCTCTCTCATTGACACTGGAGAATGCCACATTGTGCGCACCAAATACCAGCGCAACAATGTGGCTGTGCTCCAAAAAGAACACCCCAATGTGGTGTATGAGGCGAATGAAGCTTATGGAGCTAACAAGCCCTACCAGTACGAATTCAGCCAAACCGAGTTGGACCCGCTGGACGGGACTCAAAAGATCGAGACTCGGAGCGCAATGTGCGCCTATTGTGAGGATATCAACTTCTTCGAATTGAAGAACTCTTGCTACTCACAACACATGAGCCATACACATGGCATCTTCGCAGACAGCTACTTGACACCCAATCCGCTCCACAACGGATATTACAAAGTGTCCAAGAAGGCCTCAGAGAAGCGGAAAACACAACCCCGCATAAGAAACCACGCGGGAGTTGTTTGTCCGGTCTGCTATGACGTGGTGGAGGTTCGGTGCTGGACATCGACCCTGGTGAAGAACCCGTTCTCAAACTACTTGAGACACTTCAAAGAATGCCACCGGGTGGAGCAACGGAAAAAAACATACTTCGACGGTTTGGCTCACCCACAAGAAGAATAGCTACCCCAACTTGCTAGCCAACTTGCTCTTAACTAGCTCTTACTTTGCTCTTAACTAGCTATAATATATGATGATGATAATAAACTGTAGACAAACTAGACTGATCAAAGAATAGAAGCTTCCGAGCTGCCATAGTAAAGCCAAGTAGTTGGAGACCACAAATCTTACAACCTATCATGTCCTATAAGTTTAGCTATAATTTAATGAGATATCTGGATATTACGCACTCGACTCCCCAGCCAAGAACCCGCGACCCCATCTTCGAGTTAACTCTACGTTCTCACCTGAGTCCATAATGCCAACACCTGGAAGTTATATTGTCTAGCAAAATAAAATTTTGTTCCCAAATAGATGTTCCTCTGGATGTTGCTCATATAAAGGTTCTGTAGAAGTTGGTGTAACTAGAAAGCTCACTCTTACACTTTCAACAAGAATCTCAGTGCGATTTCTAATACAGAGATAGAAGTCTTAGATAATTGCCATACAAAGAAAGGATACAATAAAATTAATACAGATCAGGAAAAATCAGGGAATTTATACACATGATACAGACAGATTGGATCTGGTAAATTAGCACAAAGTTACACACAGACAGATGCAGACATATCCAGATGCAGACACATGTACAGCCTAAGGTCCTTACAAGACACAATATAATGAGATAACCTGCTCCACCAACCAAATTTCCCGCTCAAAAAACAGAGATACGAAAGAAGTGGTTTTTAGTTATACGGAAGTAGTCTTATCTTTTTTAGCTCAACAAAATTGCTTCTATATTACTTTACAATGTTTGGGGTGGACTTGGAGAGTGCATTATTGGGTGCGAAAACAAACTCAATGAGTACACTAGGCTACTTGCGGCTTTGGTGGGTGCGAAAAAACAGAGTCAATGAGATTGAGAAAGTGAAACCAGGGACGTAGGAATTCCAGTACTAAGAAATCCACTCCTTCAGAATTGAATAAATTTGATAAATTGACAATAAAAAATAATGTTAGAATTATTATGCGACCTGGGGCTTTAGCCTGTATTCGCAAGGATTATAAGCTTCTAACGGACTTGTAAGTTAAACGGATCTTCCAGGAACGATGACCTAAAGATGACTGCGTATTCTGAACGGCTACTAGTAGTAGGAACTCGCCCGTTTCGTACTATGGGTATTCTTAATTAATTAATGATATCTATATTAGACTATAAGTATCTAAGATTAAGTAGTGGAGTTCTTCCTTCTCAAACTCTGGGAATGTTGCCCATTTATATTTCAGTTGGCCGACGGCCGTTGGCCGTCGACTGAAATTGGATCACGGCCAACTTAAGCGCTATGCGTGACTGTAATACTGTACTCAGTCGAGTAGATTTCATGTCTAACAGATATCAGTTATGAGAAAAAAAATCAGTCTATATCGTAAGTATCAGGAACTTTATAAGAGTATACCGGTTAGATCTCCCATATGTAGTGCTCTACTTATTAAAGTATTGAAGTATTTTGAGTCTGGGCTGTCTAATCCTAACAGTGGCCATTGCAAACGCCATGTCACGGCCATACAAAGTACTATAATGGCCCTTTCGAATACTCTAGAACAATTCTCACTGTTGTTCTGATAGAGAGTTTTTCGATGCCACGTTTCGTTCCTTAGATATATAAGCCGCTCTGGTTCCTCTCTTTGGGAAACCATCAACGAACATAGTATCAATAAGGCGTAAATGTATCAAAGAACATAACACCACATATGTCGTGCCTATCACTGTCTTTTGAGTCTGGGCTGTCTAATTCTAACAATGACCATTGTAAACCACAGCGACCCAATTTGGTTTGGTGTTGAGACGGCATCTATGCTTGGAGGAATCATCGAAGAAGGAACATAGTAAACAGAGTACCTGACGTAACAAAAATCTGACAATCCTCGGTTCACGGATATTTACTTATATTTTAAGTATGTGATTATTTATATCTTTTATATAAAGGGTGTTAGATCCAAAATGAGCAGAGCACTACCCATATAGGGATTGAGATCACGTGCCCAGTTAATCAGCAAGCCGGCTCCCCGGATCGGCAGGTTTCACCCGATACATGTCCACTTAAGCAGAGCTTGCTAGATCTATTACCAATCGGATCGTGTTCCTAGGCCTCGGTCTATCCGGACCCAATTTTTCCGAGCCGATTCGGTTCTACACCCCTTTGATTGCTTTTCTACAGAATATTTAGAGATAGTTTCTCTTCTTGAGGAATCATCAACGTATTTAGTTGGGTAATTCACGTGCTAAAAAGAATCTAACAAATGGTTTATTGCTAAGATATGCCAAAAGAATGTGTTTAAGTTCTCTACTCTCCATTCCTCTACTCTACTCTATACTATACTACTCTATACTATACTAGTCTATACTATAGGCTATTGCTTCGTTTAGACTATTGTTCCTGGAAACGATCCAGTCAATGAATAAGCAGTTAGAAGCTTAGATTCTTTGCAATTACAGGTGAAAGCCTCAGCTTGCATATCGATTCTAAAATTTGGTGCCAATGGTGCCAATGTTAGAGATAAACCTTGAGTTGATGATACAATCGGTCAGCAACGTTGGCACCACCCTTCCACCCTTTATGGACACTACACTTTGCACCTTTATTAATCCTCTATCGTAATACTTTGTACCTTTAGTAATTTTCTATCGTAACACTTTGTATTCTATAGTATTACTCAGTTCTCTATCGTAATACTCAGTGTTAGATTCTTGTGAAACGTTCATGTACTAAGTTACTTTTGTTGGTTGATGATTTCTCAAAACGAGGGAATCGAGCTACTTAAGTAGTTGACAGCGGGGTCGCCTTAGTCAACCATTTTTCCCTAAGTCCGACCGGGAAAACTCTTCACATTCTAACCCGGAACTTCTGGTTTATCACATTCCATCCTGGTGCTTTGTACCATGGTGACTGAGGAGATGGCGTTATGGAATGGCCATTGTTAGATCAGACGGCGTAGGCTTCATAATACCTCTATGGGTAGTGCCCTGCCCATAGCGGATCTAACTCAGTACTCTATAGTAATCCTCTATAGTAATACTCAGTCCTCTTTCCTCAATCAATGGAAATTTACGCTTTTTATGGTGCTTTCAAGGATTAAATTCACGAAATGGAGAATAAATAGGTTTTGGATGGTTATCTCCAGAAAGAAATCCATATGGGACCATTTCCTGAATATAACCCAATGGGCCCAAAAAAAGATCCAAAAGAGTATCTATGGTTTCAGAAAGCTCTAGTAATCTGGCATTAGCCCATTATGGAAGCACTTGAAATAGGGTTCTAGGTCATCTGTGTTCGTGCTACTTATAATGGATCCATCATCTAGGTCTATACTGGTACAGAATACTCTTTATTACTGGTACTAGTGTGCTATTGAGTTCTGATTGAAAAATATGAACTCATGATAATATAAGTCTGCCACGGATATCGATGGTCTAATCGTACCAGTAAGATATGATTTTAGTGACTTTCTATGCATTTGAAGGTCTTCCTCTAGCCACTACATTCGCCGCCTAGAATTACGTCTTTCCTTTTTTCTCGCAGTACCTCACACTCTCTCTCACCTTTCCCAGCAGTCCGAACATTTTGATCGCAGTGGTTTCTGACTCCCAAGTACTGTTTAATGACCAAACTATAAGATTATGCTATACATAAACTTGAAGAAGCTCAGTCTCTCTACTGTTCCAAAAAAAGAGGAACCATTCTGATTAACTGCGACCAAGAGATGTTGATAAGAACCGAGATAGATGTTGAAAGAACTGACATAGATGTTGAAAGAACCGAGATAGATGTTGAAAGAACTGACATAGATGTTGAAAGAACTGAGATAGATGTTGACAAGAACTGGGATAGATGTTGAAAGAACTGAGATGAAATAGGGATTAAAGAATTAATGAATATCTACCATAGTCTACTCGAGAATGAAACGTTTACAATCGTTCCAATGAGACCAGACATGAGACCTATCTCCTGTAGATGGGTATTCACTATTAAGGAGAACCACCTCTATAAGGCTCGCCTTGTTGCAAAAGGTTTTACACAAATAGAGAGAGTTGGTTATGAAGCAACTTAAAACTAATTCTCCGGTTATACAAATTGAAAGCTTACATTTAGTCTTTGCCTATGCCGCTATGCATGGAATGACAATTAACCATATGGATGTTAAGACTGCCTTTTTCAAAATATCTCAAAGAAGCTACTCATAGCTCTTTATGCTGATGAGCTACGTATCTTCGGCGAAGATATTTCCAATATTGAGCAAATCAAAAAAATTATTGGGAAACATTTTTAGAATGAAAGATCTTGGAATTGCAAAGAAATATATTGGGATTAATATTCTCATAAAAGAAAAATTCATCAAAATCCATATGGGTGATTACATTGACTCACTCTTAGAGTGTTATGATATGAAAAAATGCAATCCTGTGCTGGTTCCAGCTACAAATGAAAAAATTGACAAAACTCTTGAGGAAGTTCCTGATTTCTGTGATGAAACTGAGTATCGGTCACTAGTTAGTAAGTTACTTGATGCTGCCAAAACTCTTCGACTTGATATTATGCTCGTTATACTGAGACTCTCTAGATACCTCTCGAGACCAACTACAAAGCACATGGAACATGCAAAACGAGTACTTCTGTACTTACGTGGAACCACTCAACATGGGATCATCTATCAAAGAAACAAGACAGATTTACTAGTTGCGTACAGTGACTCTGATTATGTATCTGAGCCCGACGCCAATTCAAAATCTACCATGGCTTACCTGATTATACTCACTGACGGTCCAATCGGTAGATGGAGTCGGTGGTATTTTTTGAGTAGTCAGTAGTATAGTAACCAATAGTACCTTCTCGTAGTAAAAAGCCTGTTACATCAGTGACTAGTATAAATAGTTGAGTATAATGATAATCACAAGGCAGGTTTCTAGAGTAATACCCAGTACTCTATAATAGTGCTCATGGTTGTATGCAAGCCCTTTCTCCTAAAGAAATCGAGAAGGTCGAGACTTGTGTCAATGACAATATCAAGGCCAACAAGGGAGTGTTCACCAAGGAAATCTCTTTGACTAAAGCCAAGGAAATCAATGAAGTCTGATCTGTTAGAATTATTATACGACCTGAGGCTTTAGTGTGTATTCGTAAGAGGTGTAAGCTTCTAACGGGCTTGTCAGTGGAATGGATCTTTTCCAGGAACGATGGCCTAACGATGAAGGGAGTATTCTGAACGGCTACTCTTAGTAGGAACGCACCCGATCAGCGTTATGGAGATTCTTAGTTAATTAATGATATCTGTATTAGACTATAAGTGTTAGGTTTTTGTTACGTCAGGTACTCTGTTTACTATGTTCATTCGTCGATGATTCCTCAGAAGGATGAATCTGAGCTATTTAAATAACAAACTAGGTAAAAACGGGAGATGAAATGAAATGAGGTAATGAGATGAGATGACTAAACGGTCATTCAGTGGCGAATGGATGACTAATCTGCACTCGTAGGCTCGGAAAATACCTCTATGGGTGGTGTGTCTACCCATGGTGGTTCTAATAATAAGTATCTAAGGTTAAGTAATGGAGTTCTTCGTCTTTTATAAGTGGGCTCCTGCCTCTTTTATATGTGACTGTACATGTCCATATGACCAGTCCACCATAATATAGAGCCAGAATTACTGAAAATTTGAGGAGGTCATCTCTGGTGGTGGTCCATATATGCGAACTATACTAGTGCATGATAATGCGGAGCCAAGGTATGGACTTAGACTATAAACAATAGTGAGTAGGCCCAAAATCTATTCAAAGCGAACATCCAAGTGTCTGTCCTTCTGCATTTGGAATAGTCAAGTCCACAGTACTAAATGTGACTATAGTTAATATGGAGTGAGTAGCCTAGAGGATAGGATAGAGTATGGCTATGGAGTGACTATGGAGTGACTATAGAAGCCAATATGACACGATAGAGTATAGAGGATAAAGTATGGTGGTATAGTTTAGTAGTCAATATGGGAATACACTATGAAATACATTATGGTATAGTAGGTATAGTCTCTCAAAAATGCAATTTCGTCACAGAAAGAGCTTACAAAAGGTGCTCTTTGGTTACAAAAATGCGTATGGGTCAATGACATCAAGGACTTTAAACCAAAAGTCAATTTTTTTTCGAAAAATCCTGGTTGTAAATGGCTATTCTTATTAGGAAACCTGTATGTATCACGTGACCGTCTTGAGAAAAGCCACGACTCTAACTCTTCAATGAGTAGCTGAAATTCTCTTCTCTGCTCCATGGGATATACTTAAATACACACTAACAAAATGATCAATATTCCAGACTTATATATCACATCTACTCTAGGTCGTGTACTAACCATAAATGTTTAGGTGCATCCATCCTTTGCACCAGACACTTCCATACATTCCATAAATTACAGAAAATTCCAGACATTCGATATATTCCATACTTTCCGTAGAGTAGTTTAGTGTAGGGTATAGTAGTATAGTGTAGGGTATAGTAGTATAGTGTAGGGTATAGTAGTATAGTGTAGGGTATAGTAGTATAGTGTAGGGTAGGGTATAGCGCAATCTATCTAAGTGTTAATAAGGGTTTGAAGGCCAGAGTTAGGATCGGTCCTAATGGGCTTCAATAATACCCTATGGTCAGAGCCCAGTCTATAGCCCTGTCTAAGTGGATTTGGCAGAAGCAGAAAGAGTCTATAAATAAGGATAAGAAGTGAGTACTCTACAAAATCATCTTCACTTTAAGACTCACTAAGACTCCCTAAGACTCCCTCTAAGACGGACTCACTTCAAAGCACACTTTAAGACACACTTTAAGACACACTAAATTTCACACTTCGCAAGTCATTCCAGAACTAGACCATACAAACAACCATACAAACAATTACGGCTCTGGGAATTTTAATTCTAGTCTATTTCTAGCTAAGTAACGTTTCAGAATACACGAACTGCATAGCTGATAAGTGGGTACCCAGTGCTGGCCATAGTGCGCCAAGTAATGAGTGCTAATTAAGTGGTGCTAAGACGGACTCTATATTACACACTCTAAGACTGCAAGTCTCACTTTTAGACTCACTTTCCCTCCAAGTCTTCTCACTAAAAGACTCACTAAAGGACTCACTTCACATCTCATCTTCACTGGTGCTTGGGCAACACAAGATCCAATATACAGTACACAAAGTTGTGGAGATGTCAATCCAAGTGCTTAGTAAACACCAGTACCTCTACACTAGTTAATACTGGTGGGTGTGGTTTCGGAAGACAATCTTGGTATGTACTCCTTTTGGTGGTATACATATTTTTGGTGATGTTACAAAATAGCGGGGGCTTGTCCTTTTATATTGGGGTAAGCCTTCACATGACCAAAGTCACGTGAGTGGCTGCGGTCCCAGAGAGACAGATGTTGGATTTAACGCTTTGCGCTTGCAATTGTGGAGCAGTGATAACGTTTGTTAGATTCCTATAAACTCAACCTAAGGGCGCCGTGACAGATTTACTTATCCGCCCTGTCTCAACGACGCGGATTACCTCTTCTTATAGGCCAATATGCAGGTTGGCTTAAATAATCCTCCTAGCGGTAATTTTCTCCTAGCGACAATTTCCTCCTTGTGTTAGAAATGTGCTCATCTGCACATGCATCAAGTGTTAATTCTAACACTTGCATGTTCCTCCATTCACGTACCGGTAGGACACGTGAACCTGAACTTTGCTCACGTGCCATCAGGCACGTGATCATGAGGTACAGATGTCCCGCAAGTTCAACAGGTTTCACTCCAATATCTTTAACCTTCGTACCTCAGTAGGCTTTTCTGACGAGAAGTTATATGAATGCATGCATAGTTAATTTCAAAAATCAACAAATTCAACAATCATAAATGTCCAGGAGATCTTGTCTCAAGGCGACGTGCTACCGAGCCACTATTCTCCAGCATATAGAAAGAGTCTATAAGTAAAGATCAACTTCAACTTTGGGACTTATTTATACACCCATGGCTAAACTTGAGATCAACAACTATCACGAAACAGATGTGAAAGCATACACTGATGCAAGTTTTGCTTCTGAAACTGATGAGAAAAGTCGATCTGTCACGGGATACATTATAATGTATGGAAACCCTCCAGTTCTGTGGAAATCCAAATTACAGACTATGGTGGCCATTTCTACACATAATGCGGAACTAATTGCTCTTACTGCAACAGCGGTCGATACCATATGGATTAAGAACTTGTTGGAAGAAATTGTGTCAAAACATAAGATACGATTAATATGTGACAAGCAATCAAAACCTAAGATACAATTATTATGTGACAATCAATCGGCAATCGAAACAGTGAATGGAAGAAAGAAGTTTGAAAGCTCAAAACATATCTTATTCAAAGCAGAGTTTGTGAAACAACAGATAGAAATTGGTAAAATTGATGTCTCTTATGTTAATACACATGACAACGTCGCAGACATGTTGACAAATGAGACTATGAACTTTATGATTAGTGCTCAATATACTACACTGGACTGTACTCCTTGGTTATTGAAAGGACCACCTGATGTACCTACCATTAAGGTACAAAAGGTGTTGCGTTATCTAAATCTCCTGAGTACTCTCTACAAAATCATCGTCACTAATCTCTATATAGAATTTACATCTGATATAAAGAATAAAAAGTTTGATTTTTTAGGTTGAACATTTCATTTATTAAGACCTTCAAATAAAATTCATTGATTAACTAAATTTGATACTCATAAAAATAAACATTTACATATATATCCTTCTAAAAATAGTACAAAAAGTTTTAGAAATTGTATAAAAAATATTACAAGTATTAAAAATACTTATAAATCTGATTATT
>NKZK01000754.1:0-54473 GCA_002370145.1 [Candida] ipomoeae
ATACTTGAGAGAGTTATTGGAGGCCAATGTCATAACAATTCCAACTTACCAGAGAGTCTATGGAAACTCTCAACAGTATAGTGTAGTGTGGTGTAGTACCGTCCATTATCCTGGTATACCAAAAACCTCGTTCCTGTCTTGGACAGAAGTTTTCCCCGTTGATAACAGTTTTATTTCTGTAATACCAGTGTTAAGTTGGCCCTGTCCATGGCCTACTCAGCACAGATGGCCTTTGTTGCTCCTCTTGACTGTGAGTTCAAGCCTTTTAAGACCATGTACAATGCTCTTGCTAAAGCTAGAGATGGCTCCATTCTGACTTCTTCCAGCAACAACACTCACGATTTTTGGTCAAGATCTTGGACTTGTACTCTTCCAACTTGAACAAGATTACCAACACAAGATTGGGCCAAAAAAGACCAATTGATCAAAACCAAATGACAGTCCAAGTCCTTAGTAAACATCAGTACCTCTACACTAATTAACAACGATCCATCAATAACTTATGCTGTTGGAAACCCAGACTCGGACATCCAGAAAGTTGATCAATTCTTCTACTACGTCAAGGTTTTCTTGACTCACCGCAAGCCGACACGCCGGAGAATCGATATCGATTCTACAACTGGCCTCCTACCTTTAACGCCTGATTTAACGCGCAAAAACATGTCCTTCTTCAAGTCGTCTTATCGACGACACTTTTAGAAGCCTCTAAAAGTAACTTGACGAAGGTCATAAAACTCTCCGTGCACAATCATATCTTAAAGATAAATTAAACACGTAAGTGTTCGCTCTCGGAGTTTTTCACTTCAACCCGAAGTTTTTGTTTTTTCCGAAACAAATTTATAGACTCGTAGCCTATGAATACACATTATATATATATATATAATATTGGTGGGTTTGGTGTCGGGAGACATCTTGGTATGTCCTCCCTCAGTTGATATATATTTTCGGTCTTCGGATTCAAGGTAAGCTAACATCAGAATTGGTCTAAGCTTGACGTTTGACGTCAATTGACAGATGAGTTCAAATGTTGAAGTCAATATTGAGCAATGAAGTTCCTTCATGGCTGCCAGACAAAAGTCTCGAGATTTTCTGCCCCACAAGGTTAATACCTAAAACGATCAGTTTTAGCAGCCAAAAAGGTCTGCCGATTGTTGATCTGTATTCCGTCTCATTTTATGACTCAATTGTCTTCCAACACGCCGTTATCGACCACTTTGACTTTGAGGTCTCTTCTTGCACAAAGCTCGACTATTCAGACGAAGAAGAAAGTGGAGGAGAAGAGAATCGATTACAATTTGGCAAGACAAGCATTGGTCCATTGCTCCAACCCTTTCAAGGAGCCTCAGTTTAGGATGGCCATGTAGAATGCCGAGGAAGAGTTCGCTAACACCGTGAAGGATACACTCTCCGTGATGCAAAATGTCTTGCACCAGGCTAAACTCGTGGAAGAATTGTTTGACTGTTTTTTTTTGATGGTTTGACACCAACTAATTATGAGTTCAAATGTTGACATTAACATTGACATTGACATTATATTGATTAGTGTTGGCCATACCCGTGCCGGACCAATTACTCTATATGTTTCTGTCACCATGTCTCCATGTCTATGTCACCATATCTCTGTTTCTATGTTTCTGTCTCCATGCCATGTTTCTGTTACTGTCTCCATGTCTCCATGTTTCTATGTTTGATGTCTCCATGTCTCTGTTTCTATGCTTGATGTCATTCAGAGGAGTCCTTCTCCCGTCTCCCATCTCCACGTCTCTTCCACTTCCTTATGGTTTTACGAAGTCTACAATTCGGAGTCTGAGTCACTGATTAAGACGCAGGACTGAAAATACTGCTCTACAAATTACTAAGCTAGTGCTTTACAAATTACTGAAGACACTGCTCTGGAAATCACTGAAGATACTGCTCTACAAATTACTGAAGATACTGCTCTACAAATTACTGAAGATACTGCTCACAAATTACTGCAGCTATCAAAGAGTCAGATTTGGAAAACCAGGCTCGAGACTCGAGATGAGGATACGTCACTGGGGAAAGAACCTTACGTTTGGGGATCCTATTGGGGGCCACGTGCACCACCAAAAGATCACTTTCCTCAATATGTCATAGAAAGTGCCCTTTTTCCATTGCCCTTTTCCCATGAACTGGTCTTTCCTATTTAACTCTACTCCACTTTACTGTTACTGCTCTTTGCTTTCTGTGGTGCTTCTCTGTGGTGTGGTCCTTCTCTGCCTTTCTACTTTGCATGCACTCTGTATGCGGCCAGTAAGTTGCTGTAGTTGCCGCTCGCTAGTGTTGCTGCTGCGGCTGAGTGACGTCGTTGAGCTGCGAGCACCAGCACAGAAGAATGCTTTCTGCAGTCCGCGCGTGAAGGATCCGCTGCACATGGCCCTCGGAATCCCCGAAACTGATAGTGGATTTGCGCTGGCGACGGTGCGCAATATTGTATCGCAACTGCATATAAACGTGTTATATGCAGACAATATTTTCGTTGATCCTGCACACACCACCGCTCTACTCGCACCCATCTTTCTTGCTACATTCTCGTGTACTTCTGTAGTAACTACAATGGTGAACTTCTTTTCACGAAAGGTACGTGCAATTATAGGCGGGTGGTTAGGGGATTGATATATGCAGGATCGTATATGACGTGTTTATGTGCAGTCCCATATTCCCCCCATCCCACTGTAAACACCCCGCCCACCTCTTCATCTCCGGCTAACCAACCCCAGAAATCACACTACAATGGCTTTGCCAAGTACAACGACGAGTACTCCCGCCACCAAACCCCCTCTGTGCCTGCACAGAGAACCCAGTCCCTAAGCGGCGCCTCCCAGGCGGCTATGGCGGCGCTCCAGATGCACTCCAAGCCCAACCTGCCCCCGTCGGCTTCTGTACAGGCTGCAAGCCGGACGGCCCCAAGGACAAACTCCTTCGGCAACTATAAAAGGGCCAATTCCATGCAGTCGTATACGTATACACCCAAGGCGTCGTACGTGGCGGGGCCAGCGGGACCCATGGCGTCCAATGCCCAGAGATCTTATAGTTTAAGGTCTCGTCCACGGCCTGAGTCCCGGACAAATTCGCTTTCGGGGCGGGAAAACTCGCTTTCGGGGCGAACAAACTCGCTTTCGGGCTCTAATCTTCGGCACGATTCTCGGACAAACTCTTTATCCGGCTTCATCCGCCTGGCGCCCCGGAAACACTCGTTCCACCGCTTATCGCAGTTCCCCGAGGAGCAGGAAGACGAGTTTGCCAATTTCGACTATGAAAACGAGGAAAACGTGGTGGTGACCACCAAAACAACCAAGGTGGTGGATGCTTCGGGCCGTACAAAGTCTATTACCACTGAAACCATCAGAACCTTGGCGGACGGGTCCAATATAATCGAGACAAAAACCACCAACGTATTTCGGCCGAGTCTGAGGAGCAATTCGCTTAAAAATACGCCTTTGAACGTGCACCAGGCCAGTCCGAATTTGCGGAAGATTGAGGAGGATCTCTCGGACTTTGACTATACATATCTAGACGATATGAGGGATAATGATGTAGGTAATGCTGTGGGTGGAACCTCCCATGCTCAGGTGAATTCTGGAACCTCCCAAGGTCTGATGAATTCTGGAAACGCCCAAATTCAAGTGAATTCTGGGACTTCCCAAAATACCCAATTGAATCCAGGTTCTGGGGGACTCCAGGAATTGGCCAATTCCAAGCTTAATTCGGGCAATTCTCAACCTAATTCCGTGAATTCTGCCAATTCTGCCAATTCCCAGTTGAATTCCCAAACTCCCCAGCTCAATTATCCCGCCAATACCCTACATGTTCTTGAATCTCCGGCCAGAATCAGAAATGTATCGCCCAACGACCGTGCAAACTCCTTATCCAGTACGCAATCGGGCAGAAGACTTAAATCCATCTTGAAAAACAACTCTGCAGCTGCTTTCAGAGTCAATGAGGCTTCTCCTGTATCCAACGAGGTTTCGCCCGTTCGAAAAGACCCATATTCCAGCCCACGCGGCTTGGAAGCGTCCCCAGTTCCCAAAAACAAGCGTCTTTCGTCCATGACGTCAGGGGCAAACTCTATTAAGTTTTTGGAAACCGTGGAGACCATTCCATATGGTGAACCGGACTCCAAGCACTTGCAGAGGGAAGAAATGCTCAAAAAAGAGCAGATAAAGCAGGACAACTTGGATCTTTACGATAAGGCCATGCAAGTGGCGATGCAGAAGGTGTACGGGACCGAAGCAGAAGCAGTGCCGGCTCCAAATTCACCCACAGTGCCCAATTCAGAGGAACTCGACCATTTTGCCCGGAAAAAATCGGAGAAAAAGCTCAAAACGGACGTCAAGAGGCTGAAGGTGGAGGCTGCGGGAGTAAGTCCCAACTACGTCTACGAAAACCACCATAAAGAGTTTCTGATGCACTCGATGAGAAATGGCGGCGGAGAAGGTCAAAGTTCCACCAGAAAAGAGCGTTCAAAGGACGAAAAGAGGCGTTTGAAGGACGAGGAAAAGCGGAGGGAGCAGCTTGTCAAGGAAGCAGAAAAGGAAAAGAGTGCAGAGGAGAAAAAGCAGAAGAAGAAGAGCCCGTTTTCCATTTTCAAAAAGAACAAGAGAAAGGGCAGCGTGAATGAAGCCAGTGTATTGACACAAAGTTCGGGGCCTTCTGATTTTTCCGGTCAAGCCAGTATTCTGAAGGGTCCAGAACCCAAACCAGAAATACCAGAACCAGAACTCAAAGCAGAATTACCACAAACAGAATCCAAATCTGAATTGCCAGAACCAGAATTTCCAGGGTCCAAACCACAAACACCGGAATTGCCAGGACCTACATTATCAGAAACTAAGGCTACAGAATCTAAAGCTGGAGAATCTAAAGCTGCAGAATCTAAAGTGGATCCTGCACTTGAAGCCTCTGGAAAACCCGAGTCTTTACCCGTTTCAAAGGTTCCAGAAGATGCACTGGTTTCAGAGGTGGACGAGAACAATGAGTTTGTGGATGTGCCTGAGAATTTGGACCACTTGGATGAAGCTGCAGATAAGCGGTTTTCCACGATTCCAGTCATGGACCATTTTGACGAATCTAGGGGTGTGGGGTCCGAACCAATAGAGTCCTTTTCTGTTGTGATCAGTGACCAGGACGGAAGACCACGTGTTCTTTCGGATGCTTCCATCACTCCTGCACGCAATGACCAGTCTGATGTTAAAACCCAGCCTGAACCCAATGTCCAGACTGTTCCTGGCAAAAACCAACCTGAATCATCTACTACTCAGGCTGAAACCAATGTCCAGTCTGTTGCTCGACCAGAAACAGGTTCTGAAGGAAATACTACTTCAAAAACAGAGTTTGTGGATGCTTCCTCTGGAGATCTAAGTACACGGCCAGAAAGTGAAGTACTCATTACGAACGGGGGCTCACCACGTGAAGCACTTGTGGTTGACGGGGACTATTCCAGGTCAGCAGAAGGGTTTGAAACCGCAGAGTTTGTATTGCCAAATCAGGCAAATGACAAGTCAAACGAGAGTCCAAAAATGCAATTGAACAACAGCAGTCTGAATGAATTGAAAATCGGCAGTCTGAATATGGCATTGAATCACGATAGTCTGAATGTGGAATTGAATAACGAGACTCCAAAGGTGGAGAATCTAGACTCGGTTTCTAGTCCAAATGATCAGGCTATCTACCAGGATGCAAGTGACCATGCGTCGATGGAGGGATTCAGCTCTACAGGCCAGAAAGTCAAGGTCAAATCTGGAAGTATCGAAAGAGGCCAAGAAGCAAGCAATTTGAAAGCACCAAAGGAGTCAAAGAAAAAGGAGTCAAAGGAGTCAAAGAAAAACGACTCAAAGGGAAGCAGGTTCAAGAGAAGCATCGAAAAGTACTTCCTCACCACTTACAAGTGAGTGGTTTACTGATGTGATAAAAGATTAGTGACTAGTGGTCACTGATTACTCAACAGGATGCCATCAATCACTAATGCCCAGGTTATCAGTGTTCATGGTCTATGATAAGAGACTAGTGATTACTAAATGTGACCGGTGATCAGGTAATCAATAAACAACTGATGATTAATAATGGTTAGTGATCTACGACTAGTGATCAGGATTAGTTGCTAGTCACCCGAAAACAGTCATCTGATCAGTGACTAGTGATCAAGTGGTTTTGTTCAACGAACTAGTGATCAGATTATTGAACATAAGTGATGCAGAAACATTGGCTATGATTTGGCTAGGTTGATGACCAAGTGACCAGTTATCCGATTAATGATCAAGTCATCAACTTGGCTAATAATAAGTGATCCCTTCATTAAGTGATTACTGGAGAGATGATGATATTAGTGCCTGTGATTTGTGTTGTTTGGTGATCAGGTTAATAATCATTAGTGATCAGTGATTGACTAGTGAGTAGTGATTACTGAACACTGACTAGTATCTGTGATCTATGACTAGTGATGAATGATGAAGTGTTTTGTGATGAAAGATTTCTTGACTATTGATTCCTGAACGGGAAATGTGATCAGGTCTAGTGGTCAAGCTCTGAGTTAAATGACTAGTGATGAACTGATTAATCATTGGTGACTAGTGGTCTATATCAACCGACTAGTGATCAAGTGGAGTGATTAATGGTCAAGTCATTGAGAATCTAGTTATCGGATTAGGTGACTAGTGATACTGATCAATTGACTGGTCATTAATTATTACGAACAGGTAATGTGATCAGTGACTTGTTATTGAAGATCAAGTCATCAAGTGACTAGTGGTGACCAATCAGTGATTACTGAACAGGATGTGTTAAGTGATGAGTTCAGTGACTGTGATTAGTGATCAGTGACTAGTCTTCAAGGAGAGATCATGATAAGGTGATGTGTCGAAAAGATCGTGACCAGAGAAGTAGTTATCAGACTATGACTCAACTGTGATTAATGAAAGGCGGGACTACTGAATAGGTTCAGTGAGTGTGGAGAAGAGCAGCAGTGAGTAGCAAGTACTTGCAGCCGTTCCGTCCCATACTAATCATACCTACCAATGACCAATCTCAGGTATCCACCCTCAAACTCTGCTGTTACATCTACGTTCTAGTACACTGCCGTTCAATAAGCTTGTGTATCTCAAAGTCCCAGATGTCATAATCCCTGGATTTATACCAAGCCTTTGCATGATGATGTCACCGACTTCAGTGGAATCCATTATGAATCTTGATGCCTACACTTCCAATAAGTGATGATCATGATTCACTGCGGTTTTACTGGCCAATTGGATCTTATACTCGCACTGGTGCTTACTAGTGTCTGATAATACCACTCCTAGTAGCTGGTACATTCTGGAGCTCTACCAGTCCAATCAACCCTAGTCTTCTTTAACTACTACTAGTCCCAATAGATAGATTCAGATGTCCAGCTATATCAGATCTACCAACTACAACAGGCACCTAAAGCTGACATATATGTACTTGGCCAACCACAACAAATATATCAGCACAAGAAATCCACTGCTCTACCACCACCTTCTACCTCCATCTTCCTCGCATATCCAAGATGTCCTTGGAATATGGCATAACTAGTAAACAAAACCTCTACCATGAAAGATACCCATAATAGACTTTTCTAGTGCTGGTACTCACCAGCCTAATACTTTTACTAGTCCATCAGACAGAGACATATACTATATACACTGTATACACTGGTGACTCATATACTGTGAACACTAGATGTACTGGGTACTCAAAATATTAGATACTAGCTATGTTAATGCTCTTACAGGTGGTAGTCCATAAGGTGGTATGAGTAAATTAAACAGTTTAGTATATCAATCTGATTTACAAATAATTTACTAGTGGTAGTAGTAGTCAGTATAGTAGAAGTGTAGTATTGGCCACTATATCATTAGTAAACTTATAGACACTATAGTCTGGACTACTTCCGCTCAGTAATACTGGTATTAGATACTACATATACTAGAGGATAGACCCTGGAGCATTTGTCTACTATTTAGTTACTGTCCACACTTAGTGCCCCATGCTTAGTGCCCATAGTTACTGCCCCATATTCACTGCCCATATTCACTAACGCAACCGTCAACAGGATTAGTCAATCAATGTCTTAACTGATGGTATGGCGGTTTAAACGACCTGTTATAGACTTCAAAGGACACTTAAGTGTAATCGCCGCTTTGGGCACAGTGGGATATCCTATTCGCTATAATTCAGATGCTGTTGAAGCTCTGCAACGTTTTATTAACTTTTCTTTCAATTCTCTTGGGTGCTCTAATTACCCTCGGGAAATCCGTTCGGATAATGGACGAGAGTTTCAGAACGGGGCCTTGGCAGCATTCTTTCTTCAAATGGAATCATACACCTGTAAATTAGACAACGCATGTTCCGCAACGATAGTTGTGACACCAGGTGGACCATAGAGAAGCCATGGTGTAACATCCACTGGACCGTTCATACTGAAGGACGCTGTTCTCATAGTCTCTTCAAGATATGTAAACACTTCAGGGGAAGTGTTTACTTCAGGAGGAGAGGGAGGTGGAGAGTTGTCAGTGTCCATTGAATTAAATATAATCTGCCTGGTGTATACCAAGATGCCTCAAAGAGCCAGACCCACCAAAGAACCTCGTACTGATAATACTCCAATGGACGGCCTTGCTTGTGGCTCTCGTACTTATCAGTTTCGCCGTGTTTTCTATCTACATTCTTGGAGAGGAGGAGACCACTTTGACTGAGAGACTACAGTCCTCCAAGGACAAGCTCAGCTTCTCGTAGTTTGAGATTCTAGAACGATACGGGTCGGGCATTCACCAGAAGAGCAAGTTGCTGTCCAGAAAAAGAAAGGTGCTTGTACTAGTTCCTACTATTGTAAGTAGTCACTATAGTAGCAGTGTACTGATATTGTTAGTACTAGTGTACTACTAAGTAGTGTAATATTAAGTAGTGTAGCAATGTAGTGTAGCAATGCAGTGTAATACTAAGTAGTGTAGTCAGTATAGTGTAACGCAGTCAGTATAGTGTAACACCCCTAAAAATAGCCTACACCATGACCATCTACTAGTATTAGTAGAGTGGGTCCAACAAGAGATCAAACTACATGCCATACTGGTTTTGCTTTGGGGGTCTAACAAGAGATCAAACTATATACCATAGTGGTATTTCTTTGGGGACATAAATGGATATGAATTGAAACTGACATTCAGCTCCAGTCTCCAGGCCCAGTATCCAGTCTCCAGTCTCAGTATAGTTTAGTTTAGTGTAGTGTAGTCAGTATAGTATAGTCAGTGGAGTACGGAGTAGTACTGAGTAGTCAATATAGTCAATATAGTCAATATAGTCAATATAGTCAATATAGTCAATATAGTCAATATAGTATAGTGTAGCATAATCTAGTACAGTAGTAGTAGTACAGTAGTAGTAGTACAGTAGAGTATAGCAAAGTCTTTTAGTGTTGTAGTGTATAGTATTGTATAGTAGAGTAGTAGTAGAGTATAGTCAGTAAAGTGTGGCCAGTGTAGTGTAGTGTAGTCAGTAAAGTATAGTCAGTATAGTGTAGTATTAAGAGGGAATTGTAGTCAGTATGCATGTACAATAAAGACTATACTCAGTAGTCTGGGGGCGGAGTAGTAGTAATATAGCCACTGTTAGGTCTTTAGTACATTTATGCCTTGTCAACGCTATGTTCCAGTTCACCTTGACCTTTTTTCATGTGGACTCTCACCTTTTGGTTGCCCCACATCAGCAATGGTATGGCTGTGTGGAAAACTGGAACAAAATGATTGAGACTTATCTTCGCCTTTACTTTCATCATAACCAAGGATGGCTGTCTCTCCTAGCCGTGGAAGAATATGTGCTCAATGCGCAGCCTCCCGCGTCAATTCAGAGGAAATCCCCATTCGAATTAGGCCTCACATACATCCTATCAGCAACGAAATAGTTAGGTAATTTACCTACTTACAAGAATCTAATAGTCACTGCAGTAGTCAGTTATGTAGAAGTGTAGTAGTATAGTCTATAGTAGTAGTATAGTCTCTAGAGAAAGAGTATAGTAATGTAGCTTCGTGTGTACTCAGTAGTACTAGAAGTATAGTCAGTGAAGCATAATATAGTAGTAGTAGAGTAGTCAGTACTGAGTAGTAGTGTATTCAATTAAGTATAGTCAGTATAGCCAATATAGTATAGTGTAGTATAGTGTAGCACTGAATAGTCAGTATAGTGTAGTAATAAGAGGGAAGTGTAGTCCGAATGCATGTACTGCAAAGACTATACCCAGTAGTCTGGTAGCAGAGTACTATAGTAATGTAGCCACTGTAGTAGTCCGTAATGTAGAAGTGTGGTAATATAGTCGCCATAGTATAGTCTTTATAGTAGTATAGTCTCTATAGTAGTAGTATCGTAGTCAGTACTGTAGTCGTAGAGTACTGTAGTCGTAGAGTAGTGTAGTCAGTGTAGTTAGTATAATATAGTCAGTGTAGCCAGTATAGTATAGTGTAGTATAGTATAGTGTAGTATAGTATAGTATAGTATAGTATAGTATAGTGTAGTATAGTATAGTATAGTGTAGTATAGTATAGTATAGTGTAGTATAGTGTTAGATCCACGATAGGCAGGGCCCTACCTATAGAGGTATTATGAACCCTACTCTGTCCGATCCGAACAATGGCCATTGCAAACGCCGTGTCAATATTCTAGAACAATCCTTACCATTTTTCTGATGGAGAGTTTTTCGATGCCACGTTTCTCTCAAGGTTAAATAAGCAGCTCTGGTTCCTCTCTTTGAGGAGCCATCAACAAACATTGTATCAATAAGGCATAAATGTATCAAAGAACATAGCAGTATAGTATAGTATTGTATAGCATAGTATAGTATACTAATGTAGTACTGAATAGTCAGTATAGTATCGTAGTGTAGTGTAGTACTGAGCAGTTGGTATAGTATCGCAGTGTAGTGTAGTCTAATATAGGTAAACACTATGGTATAGGTATTCACTATAGTGATAGTCCTGTGACTGTGGTAGAAGAGTGTTGTTGAGAATCAGACTGGTGGTATACAAAGGTTAACGGTTTATGAACGCACAACTTTCACTCCCACTCACCTCTCTCCATCTTTCAACATACATTCTAGTCCACACTATTACCCAGAGACGGAGGAGGGGAGTTGTGCCTTACCAGACCAAAGTACCTTATGCATCATACCTGCACATAATGCACCACTGGTGTACATAAAAAGGTACTCGATGACATATACCCATGTGTATATTCAGTGGTAGAAGTGTAGTCAATATAGTCAGTGTAGTATAGTCAGTTAACTAGGACGGTAGTCAGTGTAGTATAATGTAGTCAGCGTAGTAAAGAGTATGGTAGTCAGTATATTGTAGTATAGTCAGTATAGTATAGTTTAGTCATCATAATCAGTATAGTCAGTATAGTCGGTGTAGTCAGTATAGTATAGTTTAGTCATCATAATCAGTATAGTCAGTATAGTCGGTGTAGTCAGTATAGTAGTACTAGTACAGTATAGTAAAGTGCCCATGACCTGTATACAACACCAAAAACCTGCACACAATACTACCTCAGCTTAACATGACACTAGTAACACTCTTGACGCCCATTCTTCATACGTTTAGTATATACTATTATACAGAGACGGGGGAGGGGAGTTGTAGCTTACCAGACCAAAGTACATTTAAGTGTACCTGCACACAATGCCATCAACCTGCACATGTATTCAATCCCCAAGTTAAAGGAATAGTATCAATAGGATGACTAGTCCAATGGGAACCACACCACCTGATGTAAAAAAAAGTGTTTTCACCTTACTTGAAGGAACTCTGACTAAGAAACAAATTCTGCCCCTGAATACAATTATATAGTATTGAAGGCATTACATAGCACTATAAACCTGCACACAATACTATAAACCTGCATACAACACATTAAGACTGCATACAACATCAAAAACCTGCACACAATATTGTCCACCTGCACACACGACCTCAGCTTAACATGGCACTAGTAATATAATAATCTTGACTCCACCCACTCTCTATGTTATCCTTCCGTCCGGACCGGATTCTCCAGAACAATACGCAGACCAAGACGTTAGTTCTCCTCGGCTCTATTGACGGACAACAAGCCATCGTCAGCGTGGAAAAGAGTATCTTTACTGAAGACTTTGGAGTGGAGAAGCTCGACAATGTGCAGGAACTCGAGTCCAACGACGTTTACTCATGGAACACGGCATCATACACGTCGCAAGTCAAGGTCAATGTGATCTGTCCTGCATCCGAAACCCATGTGCAAAAGTACTCGCAGCAGAAATACCACATGGTCAAGGAATCGCCGCTGATGTACCGGGACGTAGTGCACCCGTACATCCAGACCCAGACCGGTACCCGGATTCAGTGGGTACACAATATTTTGTACCATGGCAAAGAGAAGGAGTTGTTTGTTTACCATAACGAAGATCCGCTTAAGGGGTATGTGTTGCTCCCGGATATGAAGTGGGACCGCACGTCATTGGACAATTTGTACTTGGTAGCAATAGTGAAGCGGACGGATTTGGCCAGTGTCCGGGATTTGGACGGGAGTCATGTGGAGTACCTCCAAAGCATTTCCAGCGAAATCCAGGCAAAAGTGTTTCAGGTGTACGGGCTTCCACCCGACCAGTTACGTTTGTTCGTGCACTACCAGCCGTCGTACTACCATTTCCATATCCACGTAGTGAACATTGGGCATCCGGGGCTTGGCGACGGCTTGAATGCAGGCAAGGCCATTTTACTCGACGATATTGTGGAGAATCTCCGTCTCGACCCGGCATACTACCAGAAACGCACCTTGGTGTATCAACTAGGCGAGAACCACCAATTATGGACAAGAATCAGGGAAAAATATGGGTCTTAGGTTTTAAGTTGTATAGTAACTATTCTATACTAACTATGGTATATGGTACGAATCTATATTAACTATAGTATATTGTACTAATCTATACTAACTATGGTGTATTGTACTAATCTATACTAACTATAATTTATTGTACTAATCTTTACTAACTATAGTATATTGTACTAATCTATACTAACTATAGTATATTGTACTAATCTATACTCTGTAGTGTATTGTACTAATCTATACTACTATAGTATATTGGCTAATCTATACTGACTATAGTATATTGTACTAATCTATACTAACTATAGTATATTGTACCATGTTTCAGATTCGAGTTAAATGAGGTACTCTGTTTACTATGTCCATTCGTTGATGGTTCTCAAGGGAGGAGTCAGAAGCACTTGGTTGACATTGGGGTCGTTTTCAACCGGTCGGGGTCGTAAGCTCGAATACCGCATGGATCGTGGAAGACGCATATCGGATCTGACACTCCACTAAACATATGATATTCTACAGTCTAGTATGTACTATATCCACAGAGTACTCTAGTCTCTAATGTCTACTAACCACAGATATTTACTCTCTAGTCTCTACTATGTCCACGGGATACTACTCTGCAGTCTCTAAATCCACATCCAACGCTTTTCTCTACTTTCTGATCCACATACAACTCTGGTATGCAGTTTCCACTCTCCACTCTCTACTCTCTACTCTCTATTCTCTACTCTCTAGTATCTAGTCTTTAGTGGATTTATTGGAACAGTACCTCTTTGGATCCCAGCAGAACATTCCGATATTCACCAGAGTGGCCTTGGAATCCACAGTGGGTGTAAAAAGCGATGAGTTTGCCGACGTCAATTTCATTTTGAGAAGGTAGGATTCTACAGCATACCGGTTATACCATCAATTTAAACAGTACTAGTCAGTAATACTAGTAGTCATTATTAAGTAGTAGTAGTGGTAGTAGTAGTGGTAGTAGTAGTAGTAGTAGTAGTAGTAGTAATTATAGGTCATTCTGAGTATTATTGGAAATCATCAGTGTTAGTCGTATTAGTAGTGATTAGATTTAGTAGTATTCATTGTTAGTATTATTACTAGCAAATCATATGAGTAGTAATAGTTTTATTAGTATTAGTCTTAGTACCAGTTGTAGTATTAGTATCAGGCAGAACTACGCAGTACTAGGAAGTAGTATTATTATCATTTTTAATTATTGGCATTAGTGACAGATAATCTTAGTAATTATTATTAATAGTTAGGGGTCAGTAGAATCCATTAGTATTAGTAATACTATTATGTTCTTTGATACATTTGTGACTTACTAATACTATGTTCGTTGATGGTTCCTCAACGAGAGGAACCGGAGCGGCTTTTATAACTTTGAGAGAAAGGTAGCATCGAAAAACTCTCCTGCAGAACAATGGTAAGGATTGTTCTAGAATAGCCATCATTGTACGAAGTACTATGGTGGCCGTTGCGAATTCTGTATCACGCCCATCACAGTACTTCGTACAATGATGGCCTGGCAGAGTAGGCTTCATGATTCCTCTATAGGCAGGGCCCTGCCTATCGTGGATCTAACACTAACTATAGTATATTGTACTAATCTATACTAACTATAGTATATTGTACTAATCTATACTAATATAGTGTATTAGCAGTAGTATAGTAGACTATCTTACGGTATAGTGTAATGTAGTTAGAGGTGTCAGTAGAGTAGAGGGTAGTAGAGTAGAGAAGAGTATCAGTGTTAGTATGGGCATTAGTAGAGGGTAGTAGAATGTAGTATATGTAGATAGTGGCATAGTACGGTATAGTGGTATACTGTAGTATAGTAAAGTATAGATTTCATTCTAGTAGTAGCAGTAGTACAGTATACTGCATTACTGTATAGCGTAGTGTAGGTACAAGTGCTGGTAGAGTATGGTTTAGTAGAGTATAGGAGTAGAGTACAATGTAGTATCAGTATGGGTGTATGTATATTTAGTATCAGTAGAGTAGAGCAGAACAAGGCAGAGTAGTAACCAGAGTAGAGTTTAGACATTGGTATTGTACTAATCTTTACTAACTATGGTATATTGTACTAATCTATACTAACTATAGTATTGTACTAGTCTATACTACTATAGTATATTGTACTAATCTATACTAAGTATAGTTATTTGTACTGTGTGTCAGATTTGAGTTAAGTCAGGTACTCCTTTTACTATGTTCATTCGCCGAGAGTCTCATACAAATGCCACTTCTCGTGGTAAAAATAGCATAGTCTGTTTATTTGGGAAATATTCACCCATCGAACTTCTTGGTTTAGTGCAGTTTCTCAGCATATATCCTTTTTCGTGACAATTATAACATACAACTCCTAAGAAGTCCCTCGGGTTACCACCTTGTTTTTTGACAATCTGCCACTCTTCCGAACTGACATGATGCCTCTTTCTTTCCGGTAAGCATCAAGGCATTGGCTCATTTCTAACAGGGACTGTTCGGTGATTTTAATTGACGATTCATTGTCAGGAAGTGTACCCAATTCTTTTCTCGAGCACTTGTCAAGGACTTTGAGAATTTTTTTAGTATAATGTCCCTCGTTCATGAGGTACGTGAAGTATACAACTTCACTCATGGTTCTCCAGAGGGAGGAATGGGGCTACTAAAGTAGTTGACCGCAGAGTTGCCTGGTCAACCGGTTGTTGAAATGTGCTTGCGGGAAGACTCTCCACATTCCCTCCTGGTACCTCGTACAATGATGACTGAGGGGTGGGTGTTTTGAAATGGCCATTTTCAGGATTAGACAGCGTAGGCTCAAAATACGTGAATAGGTAAAGGACTATCTATGGTGGATCTAAAAATATATAGTAGAGTAGTATATGTTAGATCCACCATAGGCAGGGCCCTGCCTATGAAGGTATTATGAAGTCTCTCAGTCCGATTGTTACAATGGCCATTACAAACGCCGTGTCACGACCATCGTTGTATGAAGTACTATGATGACTCTTTCGAATATTCTAGAACAATCCTTACCATTGTTCTACAGGAGAGTTTTTCGAATGCCACGTTTCTCTCAAAGTTATATAAGCCGCTTCGGTTCTACTCTTTGAAGAACCATCAACGAACATAGTTTTAGCTAGGCATAAATGTATCAAAGAAGATAACACTAACTATAGTATATTGTACTAATCTCTACTAACTATGGTATATTGCACTAATCTCACTAACTATAGTATATTGTACTAATCTATACTAACTATAGTATTTTACTAGTCTATACTAACTATAGTATATTGTACTAATCTATACTAACTATAGTATTTTACTAGTCTATACTAACTATAGTTATTTGTACTATGAGTCAGATTCGAGTTAAGTCAGGTACTCTTTTTACTATGTTCATTCGTTGATGGTTCTCAAACAATAGCAGTCTACTTATAAACTTGAGGTAGAATGGTGTAGAATGTATGGTGGTGTATACAGTGTATGGTGATTCTTGGTAGTGTTTGGTAGTGTATCTAGTAAATATGTTGTAATGTAGATATAATACTGTAGTATACACCAAATTAAACACCAAATTAAACATAGTTTAGAAATCTGAGGTGAAGAGGATGTAGGGTTAATTGATGAGCCAATGTACTTTTAATAGTTGATATTGGGGTCGTCTAGTCAACAGGTCGTTGATCTGCTTGGCTCCTTATACTTAGTCGGTGGCTATACCCAAAGGTGACTGCCACCCGATCGGGATGGTAGACTCAAATACCACATGGGTCGTGGAAGACCCATATCGGATCTGACACTCTACTAAACATATGATACTCTACTCTCTAGTCTCTACTATATCCACAGTTATTTACTCTCTAGTCTGTACTACATCCACGGGATACGTTGCTCTCTAGTCTCTAATAACCACATAATAGTCTACTCTCTATGGTGAACATAATACTCTCTACTATATATATAATACTCTAGTTTCTACTTTATGAATAAGACTCGAATCTGTGGTCTCTGTCTTTACTCTCTAAATCCACATACAGCTCTAGTATGTAGTGTTCACTCTGTACTCTGTAGTGTCCACTCTCTAGTATTCAGTATCTACTTTCTAGTATCTACTCTCTCGTCGCTACTATAAATATAGTACTCTAGTTTCTACTCTCTGCTCTGTGATCTCAACTATGAACATATGATCACAAGATACTCTATTTTTTACTATAGCAATATATTACTCTAGTCTCTACTATATCCACAGAGTACTCTCCTCTCTAGTCTCTGCTAACCACACATATTTATTCTCTCCGGTAAACATAATCCCATCCACTATATACTATTCCCTCCACTATATACTATTCAGGAGTCAGTATTCAGGTGATTGGTAGGTAGTAGCAAGTAATAGTAAGCAGTGCACAATAATCCAATAACCACAATTACAATTATCTACTAACCACCTAACTGTTAGATTCGAGTTGTTGCGTCACTTACTCTGTTTACTATGTTTATTCGTTGATACTTCTGCAAGGGAGGAGTCAGAGGTACTTAGTTGATATTGGGGTTGGCGTAGTCAACCGTCGTTGCTAGCTGCTTGCGGAAAGACTCTCCACATTCCCTCCTGGTACCTCGTACAATGATGACTGAGGGGTGGGTGTTTTGAAATGGCCATTTTCAGGATTAGACAGCGTAGGCTCAAAATACGTGAATAGGTAGAGGACTATCTATGGTGGATCTAAAAATATAGTAGAGTAGTATATAGTAGAGTAGTATAGAGCAGTATATAGTAGTATACAGTAGAGCAGTATACAGTAGAGCAGTATATAGTAGAGTAGTATACAGTAGTATACAGTGGTCAGTAAAGAGTACTGTAGCCTTATATCATATTTGGTAGTACGTAGAGTAAAGTACAGTAGTATAGAGTAGATTGGTATTGTTAGATTCTTGTAAGCACGTAAACTACCTAACTATTCGTTGATGATTCCTCCGGAAGAGGAATCGGCCGTACTTGGAAATTCTGCAGGAGAGCAATTCGTAGTAACGGTGAACTCAAAGGGGTGTACGGCGAACAGACTCGGAGATTACCTGGGCACGTGAGCTCAAGCCCTATATGGGTAGTACTTTCACTATTATTTAAGCACCATAAGTAAGGAGCATCAGTAAATCTGTACTGTTATAAGCACCATAACTTAAGGAGCATCAGTGTTTAGTGCTTAGTGTCCAGTGCTTAGTGCTTAGAGCTCAGTGCTCAGTGCTCAGTGTTCTGTGCTCAGTGTTAGATTCTGGTTACGTCAAGTACTCTGTTTACTATGTTCATTCGCCGATGGTTCTCCAGAGGGGGGTGTCAGAGGTACTCAGTTGACATTGGGGTCGTCTAATCAACAGGTCGTTGATCTGCTTGGCTCCTTATACTTAACCGGTGGCTATACCCAAAGGTGGCTGCCAACCGATCGGGATGGTAGACTCAATTACCACATGGGACGTGGAAGGCCCATACCGGATCGAACACTTCCACTAAACATATGATACTCTACTGTTTAGTATGTACTATATCCACAGAATAATGTACTCTCTAGTCTCTACTAACCACAGTTATTTTCTCTCTAGTCTCTACTACATCCACGGGATACGTTGCTCTCTAGTCTCTAGTAACCACATAATATTCAACTCTCTAAGGAAAACATAATACTCTCTACTATATAGAATATTCTACTTTCTACTTTATAAATAATACTCGAGTCTATAGTCTCTAGTCTCTAGTCTCTAGTTTCTACCCTTTACTATAACTTAATACTCTCTAGCTGGATAGAATACCTGCCCTACTACAAATGACTCGAGTCTATAGTCTCTATCTCTACTCTGTAGTATCTACTCACTCGTCTCTACTACAATCATAGTACTCTAGTTTCTAGTCTCTGCTCTATGGTCTCAACTATGAACATATGACCACAAGGTAATTTACTTTTTACTATAGCAATATAATACTTCGCTCTCTTATAAACCCATAATATTCTATGCTCTAGTCTCTACTCTCTTGTATAAACATAAATACTATGTTCTCTACGCTCTAATTCACATACAACTCTAGTATGTAGTCTCTATCTCTACTCTCTAGTTGTTAGATTTCGTAAGGGTAGTGCTCTACCCATACAGGGATTGAGCTCACGTGCCCAGTTAATCTCCGAGTCGGTTCGCCGTTACTACGCCCCTTTTAGTTCGCCGTTACTACGGATTGCTCTCCTGCAGAGTCTTTAAGTACGGCCGATTCCTCCTCCTGAGGATTCATCAACGAATATAGTCTCGATTAGGCATGAATTTACTAAAGAATCTAACAGATAGTGGTATAGTAGTATACTATGTAGTAATATAGTAGTATACTATATAGTGGACTGGTAGCTATGGTACTGTTATAGTGGTAGTACCAAGTATTACATAAGTGAAAGGTCTTGGATGGCCAATGTTAGGATCGGACAGCGTAGGTTTCATAAGACCTCTATACTTATAATGGATCTAACAGATTCAGTACTTATAAGCACCATAAGTAAGGAGCATCAGTAAATCTGTACTTGTTAGATTCTTGTAAGTACGTTTATTACCTAATCGAAACTATATTCGTTGATGATTCCTCAGCAAGAGGAATCGGCCGCCATTAAGTAGTCTGCCGGAAGGTAGCCGAAGGGGTGTAGTAACGGTGAACCGAGAAGGGGTGTAGTAATGGTGAGCCCGAAAGGGGCGTAGTACCATCGGTTCCCGATTAACTGGGCACGTGAGCTCAATCCCTATATGGGTTGTATTCTACCCATCTTGGATCTAACAGTACTGTTATAAGCACCATAACTTAAGGAGCATCAGTGTTCAGTGCTTAGTGTCCAGTACTGTTAGTACTCAGTGCTTAGTGTCCAGTACTGTTAGTACTCAGTGCTTAGTGCTCAGTGCTTAGTGTTAGATTCTGGTTACGTCAAGTACTCTGTTTACTATGTTCATTCGCCGCTGATTCCTCCTAGAGGAACCATCCCACCTTATATAGATCACTCCGGCATAGAGGAAAAGAGGTCGTAATGAGGGCCGGAGCGGCCGCTCCACCTCTGATCGACCAGTACAGGGTTTCAACATCCATATAGGTAGTTACTACCCCTGGTGGCTCTAACACTCAGTGTCCAGTACTGTACTGTTAGTACTTAGTTCTGAGTGTCCAGTATTTGTATCAGTGTAAGTGTAAGTACTGTAAGTGAGTATAGAGTAGTATATTGTTTGTAGTAGTGGCAATCTAGTTATTGTTTGTAGTAGTGAGTGTAGTAGTGAGTGTTGTAGTGAGTGTTGTAGTGAGTGTTGTAGTGAGTGTAGTAGTGAGTGTTGTAGTGAGTGTTGTAGTGAGTGTAGTAGTGAGTATGTAGTGAGTGTATTATATTGTTTGTAATAGTGACTATGTAGTGAGTGTAGTATGGACTCTAGGGGAGTACTATAGAGGAGTACTGTAGAGGGTACTACTTCTACCACACACTATAAAATATAGTCAATCCTGCACATACTACATGAGGTGAATATCATTAGAAGATTCTACTCTACTCTATTCCACACTATAAAATATAGTCAATCCTGCATATACTACACTGAGTGGATGTCACTATTCCATACTATGCCATACTATTCCATTTTTATTCCACACCAAAATATATTGTTTGTAGTAGGGAGTAGTACGGAGGAGTGAGGTATTGTTAGGTGTTAGCAGGAGCATTGTTAGATCGGCGTACTCCATACAGAGATATGCAGCGCGCATGATGACTTAGTCAGACGTTTCAGCCAGCCGTTTCCCCAGCCGTTTTATCAGCCGTTCATCCGTTTCATCCAGACTTTTCATCAGACTTTTTATCAGACTTTTTATCAGCCGTTTCATCCGGAACTGTACTTCCACCAATTTCACTATAAAAGCCTTTTCCGTTCCGTTCCAATTCCAGTTCCAGTTCACAGTCTCCGTCCCAGTCTCACAGTCCCCCTCCACAGTCTCATTTATTCTTGAAGTTAATTACTACTACAGACTGCTCTGACTGCTAAAGACACAGACACTAATTTTGAGATACAGACGAAGTGCTCTTTACTGCTACAGACTGTTCTTTGGTACAGACACTACTCTTCAGATACAGACTCAAGTGCTCTTTACTACAGTTTACTACAGACACTGCTCTTTACTACCACAGGCACTGTTGACTGCAGAAAGTACTCCCACTGTTACAGACAAGAAATGCTCTTTACTGCTACAGAAACTACTCTCAGATACAGACATTACTGCTAGAGTTACTACTGTTTACTACTGCTACAGACACTACAGACATTAAGTGCTCTTACTGTTGACTGCTTAGAAAGTACTCCTACAGATACAGACAAGAAGTGCTCTTCACTACTGCTTACTGCTAAGACACTGGCTACTATAGTATCTTCTACTACAGACACTAGTGTTTTCTACTGAAGTCACTTATTGCTACAGTTTACTACTACAGACACTAGTTTGCTACTGTTTTCTATACAGACACCAGTGTTTTCTATACAAATCCTACTGTTTTCTACACAGACACTTACTACTGCAAAGACTATTTGCTACGGAAACTGCAGTTCACTACAACAGACACTACTCTGACTGCTACTGAGGACACTTACTGCTACAGTCATTTATTGCTACTGACACTACTTCTCACATACAGACAATAAGTGCTCTTTATTACTGTTTGCTGCTAAGAATTTCCTGCTTTTTACTACTACAGTCATTTCCTGCTACAGATGCAGACATTTTTGTTTACTACTGCAGACACTTACTACTACAGACATTAAGTGCTCTTTACCACTACTGTCACTGACTACTACAGGTGCCACTGGTTACTACTGCAGAGACTACTTTTCAGATACAGACATTATTCTTCGGTAACTACTCTTTACTGCTAGACACTATCCTACTACTACAGCCACTACTGTCTACTACTACAGATACTACAGTTCGCTACTCTTCAGATACAGACACTTACTGCTGCAGACACTACTCTTGCTACGGACATTGACTACTGTTTGTTACTGTTTGATTCAGTTTGCTAGGGTTTACCACTACAGACTGCTGTTCACTACAGAACTACTCTTTCCTACTGTTTACTCAGACACAACCAAAACTAGCTGAACGAGATGGAGGAACCACCCAGTGTTTTCCTTGTCATCCCTTTTTATCTATCAGTTTACTACTACTTCTATGGCCTAACGTTGGCTCCGGCTGTTGTTACTGTGTACCATTTCGTCTGCGATGCCGGCCAGATGTACCTCAAAGTAGTTGGTGAATTTGTGTCTATACTTTTTGGCATTTTCCGGTCATTGGTATGGTCTATTCACTTTAAGGCTCTTTTTGACATGCTCTGGTCGTTTGTATGGTCTGTTACCATCACTCCTCCCTTAGTCATGTTTCGGAATCTTCTAGGGCCTATTCCCTTCAAAGCCATTTCCCAATACTTAAAGCTAAGGGTGGAGTTTTGCGTCACGTGGCTCCAGGTCCATGGCTACATCTCCAAACTGTCGTGGCTTTCACAGGTGCCTTGCGTGTTTGAAACTACTTTTTGGCTGGACACTTTGGGACTCACCTGGAAATCCGTGATTACTGCCATTGTCCTCTGTGATGTGGCCATAAAGGGCTTTCGTGTACTTAAATACCTTGTTGGGCGTCGTTGGCGTCGATACTATTCCGATGCACAATGGAACCACCACCACCATGCTATTCTGGAGTCTGGTGGTGTGAGGCAACGGTTTTCACAGTTCTTTGCAAATCACCCTCCTCCTTCGACCGCTGCGCTTACCCGTGACCTTACTGAGCTTTTACATTCAGTGGAAAGCATGGGAGATGTCTTTTTCCAAGCTTTCACCTGGTTCCCACGTGTCACCTATGCTTTTTTGGCAGTTGTCTATGCCTTGTTGCCTGTTAGTCTTCAGGAAAAGCTTCCCACAGTGACATTCACATTGCCACCTTGGTATCACGAACTCAAACTTCAGGCGGCTGGACCTCCGGAAGTCAGAATCCAGGGATTCCTCCCGTTGGACCCGAACTATCAACACCACTACAACTTGTACGACCTTGACTTCTTGTCTCGCTCTGCCCTTATTGCCAGTTTAGCTCCACGGATTCTTTCACGGCCCTTTGATAGCACGGCGTTTTTCCGGGAATTCTCTGCTGTTGCTTTGGACGTCGAATGGATTCTTGTCCATTGGTTCGGTCATCTGGAAGCCACGGTGCGGACGTTTCGCTCAGCAGACGCTTTCCTCGACTGGTTTCTTCGTTGGAGACTTTCTGACATAGAGTACGACTCCCTCGTGGATACTCAGACTCAGCAAGCTTTGTCACTTACGAAACCTGCCTCCGATTACTTCGCTGTGCGTGCTACACTTCAACAACTCGCACGCCTTCCCTACAAGCCAAGTTTCCACCTGGTGTTCCGCTCTATTGTCTCGGACGGCGCACTTTCGGATTCTCTAGTGGCGCGGGCTCTTCAGTTTGTCTATGACACTCATCCTACTTACTACTCGTTTTTTCAAAAAATCAACGAGGATATCTGGAACGTCTTTCACTTTCTTCCTGGTCGACCTGCTCAGATGCCTCAGCAGGATCACTTTCTTCTTTCTCCTCGGGAGGCCGAGGAAACAAAATCCCAGGAAAACTCCTCCCAAACACTGGGTGACGTAGCCCTGGGATCTCCAACCAATCTGGCTGAGTTTTCCAACTATTCGGCCGTGGTCATTGAACCCTCTGCTCACCATACGGTCGTCTACTGGGGTCAGGGATCCGATGGTTCTTTCATCTCGCCTCAACTTGTGCAGGCACTCGATTTATCACCTACTCGTACTGGCCGGAGTCGCCAGTTCCAAGCTGGTGGCCACGCCCCCATTACAATTGATGAGCAAGTGGTGTCCGTTGTGTTCTCTCTCCTTGGGCTGGATGCGTCTTTCACGTATCAGTTTGTGGTGCATGATCCGGTGATTGCTCCCATTCTCCTTGGCCAGGATTTCTGGGTGCATTATCAGATCCTGTGCCACCACGGAGCCTGTCTCGAGTACAATGGCATGCTTATCCCTACAATTCCCCGGCCAGATTCGTCCCTGTATCTTGAATCTGTTCACAGGCCACGGGTCCAGGTGACTCAGCGTCAGACTCCTCTTCCGGATAAGTTTCGGCGCATGCTTGAATTTTTCCGACAACAACCTATGGACTGTTCGCTACCACCTATCCGGCCTGATGATTACAAGATCCGGATTAAGCCGAATGCCGTGCGTGATCCTAGAAGGCCTTTGCCTCAATACTCCCCGGCAGCAATACATTTCCTTCAAGCGGAAATCGTTCATCTTTTGCAGTGTGGTCTCATCGAGCCCTCCGAAGAATTCGACCACGTTGTTGTCGAACTTGTGCCCAAGAAATCGGGCAGTTTTCGCATTGTGTTTGATTATCGTGCTATTAATGATATCACCGAACCAATGCCCGCCTCGTCTGCCACCCTCCAATCGCTCATGCCTGATTTCTCACATGCCAAGTTCTTCTCGTCGATCCATCTAAAGAATGCTTACCATCGGTTGCGGATTCATCCTTCCACCAAACCGTACACCACCTTCAGCACACCTTTTGGTGGTCGTTATCAATGGAACGTTCTTCCCTACGGTCTATGCGACGCCCCGCAAGTCTTTGGCTCTTATATGACCGAACTCCTCCGTGACCACCAAGGCTATTGCCGTGTTTACCAGGACGACATTCTCATCTTCAGCCGTAACCCCGCCAGTCACAAGCAACATGTTCAGACTATTCTTGAAGTTCTCTTTCACAACCATCACGAACTTGACTGGGACAAGAGTACCTTTTTCACTCGCCGGATTGAATGGATCGGACACCTCATTAGTGCCAAAGGCATCTCTGCCACAGACACAATCCAAGGCCAAGTTGAAAACCTTGGAACTCCGGCTCTTAAGCCGGACGTCAAGGCTTTCCTCGACCATGTTGGCTATTTCAGGGAGTTTATGCCTGACTTCGCTGGTCGTTCGCTGCCATTGACCAATCTCCTTGCCAAACACACACCGTTCAAATGGACTCCTACGTGTCAAGAAGCCTTTGACTACTTGAAGCAGGAAATCGTTCAGATTTTACCAGTGCAAGCTTTCGACCCCTCGCTTCCCATCCATGTTCATACAAATGCGTCACATTTTGGAGCTTCGGCTGTTCTTCTTCAACCTAGCGTTAAAGATGTCAACAAATGGTATCCTGTTGAATACCGGTCGCAAAAGTTTGACTCCCACCAACAGAAGTGGGATATGCACATGAGACAATTCTGGGCCATTCATTTTGCTTGCAAGAAATTCCGCTTCTTTCTTGAAGGGAGATTCTTCAGCCTTGTGTGTGATCGAAAAGCCATCTCACAAATTTTCTTCGACCAATACAATCAATCGGTCATCAAAGCTGACACTTGTGCGCCCCTTTTACAACGTTGGATGCTGCTTATGCTTCATCACCGTTTTCAGGTCATCAACGCTCCCGGTTGTACCAATGTGCTGGCATATCATTTATCACAGAACCCGACCTTCGCCCCAGATCCCACCCCCGCCTCGTCCCTCGTTATTGAGTCCAGGGATCCATAGTGGTGCGAGGATTTGATGTTACATTGATGATCACCTCTTTGGTTGAATTGATGATCGCCTCTTTGGTCCCATTCATTTTTCGTCCGTCGAAACCGACGTGTCTCCTTCCACGAGGCCCGACTCGCTCGACGCTACGAAAGGGCTTACCAATGAAGGGAGAATTGTCTGTTTACACTCGTTCTGCTTTGGAGTCAGATGCACAGCATCTCAACAGCTGGTCACCTAACGGTGTTTGAACTGTATCTCCGATTCGTTCCTGCAAATGAAAATGACGCTAACAAATATTCACAAGACTTTGATGTTTGCCTTGAAACAAGCAAATTGGACTTACCATTGGTTTACCAACCACCACTTTTCGGGGGACAGTCCGTCAATGGCATCCTCACAATCATCAACAAATCTCGCAACTGAGATTAGAATCCCCTAGTGCTGCCTGATTTCTGTGCCAAAATCATGATTGACTACTCTCTTTCAATTTTTCTTTTTCAATTACTTTTCGCTCCAAGGTCTGGAAAATTCAACCAGACCGGTCCAAGGTCTTCTTCTATTCAACCAGACCATGGACCTCGTTTACAAGTGATCATCGATATTTATGGATATAGATTATCTATTTATATCCTCTTCATGTTTATCCTCTTGACTTTTACCTTTCTTAAGGTGGACCTTACCTTTCCGAACCCAAGATCCGATCCTGGTTGTCTCCTAGCGGTGGGTGAATCGTTGCTCAGAGCCTTGAGATTCTCAAACAGTCAGGAGTTAATGTTGACCTTCTTAACTATGTCTTTATCAATAGGAAATTAAATTTAAAAATACAATTGTTAAAGTATGTTAGATTATATATAAAAATACAAATGTGGTAAATTTTATAGGTGTTAGATCCACTATATGCGGGTACTACCCACAGAGATACTATGAAACCTCTCCGTCCAATCTTTCAGTTGCCAGTCCATAGTGTTGTCCCTTCAGTCAGTGCTGTGCCCTCAGTCACCATTGTACGAGGTACCAGGATAGTGTGGTGAGCTAGAACAATGGTGACTAGCCGACTCCACGGCTAAATATGAAGTAGCCAGATTCTTCTCTCCAAGGAGTCATCAACGAATAAAGATAACTTAGTACCTGACGTAACAACATGAATCTAACATTGCAGACTTAATAATTCCAACATATCTTATAATTTAATTTGTCCTTTTATTCCTAAAAACATCCGTCAAGTTTCAATTAACTCTATGTGATAAGATAGCAAATGACACAAGTAAAAATCAAGATGATACTTACTCCACTCGTTCTATTCAGACATTTAATAGTATAACTTGCAAAAGAATCTTTAGATATTATCGTATGCTCTATTGAGTCAAATGCTAATTCTCTACCACTTGAATCGTGAAACTAAATATATATATAGTTAGATTCTTGTTACGTCAGGTACTCTGTTTGCTATGTTTATTCGCCGATGGTTCCTCAAAAGGAGGAATCTGAGCTGCTTATATAGCTTTTCACCAGAATAATAGCGGTCATTGTTCTAGCTCGCGGCAGGCCATCCTGGTACCTCGTACAATGATGTCTGGTAGATGGCAGATTAGAAGGCCTTATACAATGGACATTATTAGTATCAGGCAGAGAGGCTTCATAATACCTGAATAGGTAGAACACTACCTATGGTGGATCTGACATATATATATTTATATATATTTATATATAGGACAAATGTATTCGAGAGAGGTTTGGAGCCCCCAGCCACTCCCAAAGCAGAAAAACCAGAAACGTCAGAAAATGCAAACGAGAAGGCAGAAACTTCAGAAAGTGCAAAAGTGAAGGCAGAAAAGGAAAAGACAGTAATGGATTATTCAACGGAGTGTAGCTTGCCAAAAAGCCCAGTCATCATCATTAAACCCTCTGAAAACAATCTGGACAATGGACAGATTCTGGACAAAAAGGTGGATAATGAAGGGACAACCCCAAGGTGAGACACCACAGAAACGCATTAAGCACGGTTTCCATTTCGTCCAATAACCGTTCCCAAACCTTAGGTGATAGTTTCCCATCATACGGCTGTCTATCTTTAAAACTCTTTAACTGTTTTCCAACATTCTTATTACTATAAAATCTTGATACATTTATAAGATTTACTGCTTTTTTATTCAATTTTCCATTATTATAAATTTTCATGTCTGATATATATACATGCCATGACCAAACATCATATTGCTTTTGTAAAACCCTACCGTCTTAAGTTTTCGTATAGTATAGGCATAGCTCTTTCCCAAGGCATACCCTTCTCAGCAAGAGCACACAGAGAGTCTCCATATATAAACAAGTTGAAATTCCCATTTCCTTCTCCAACATACATTCCGGAAAGTGGCTCAAAAGTATCATTGACTTGTGCAAAAAAAACCCACGGCAGTCCGGGAGGCACTGGGTTCACTGCAGACCCATTTACTCTATCATACGAAAAAAGGTATATCTCTACCTCAAAACAATATGGAGCAAGTCTGGGTGAAAAGCTGTGTCTGTACAATTCCTCGCGATGGAATAATCTTCAAGTCACACGAGTAAAACGGACCATTCAAGACTCGGCCTTGCTTATCAATGTTCAAGGAAGCAGGAAAAACTGTAGGACCGAACAATAAATCAATTGAGTGAAAACCCAAGGGCTCTCGGTACGCTTTGTGCTTATTATAAACACGATTATCTTTTCTGGTGAACTCGACAGGGGAATTCAAAGGGTCTTCATAAGTAAACATGCTCAAAACAGTCTAGTGTAAGTGTCAGTCAGTGTCTGCTAGTGTAAGTGTCTGCTAGTGTAAGTGTAGACTAAGACTAGAGGCTTGATGGTACTGGTAGGGATACAGAGTTATGTTGACTTACAAATCGTGGGTTCTAGAACAGTCTTGGTAACACTTTCCTTGAGTATGAGTCTACTGATCCACGACTATATACTCTGATCCACGACTAGTATACTTTATTGATCCACGATTAGTGTAATGGTACTAACCTATATACTCTTAGTACCCATATACTCTTGGTACTGACCCACTATATACTCTGTAGACTCTCATTGATATACTCTAGCAGTGACTCTAGTGCTGACTCTTGTAGACTCTGAATGATGTACTGTAGTATATACTGGTACTGACTCTTATACTGACTCTGTCTGATATACCTCTCTGAGTGACATATACCATTCTAGTGAGTAATCTTCCTACTCTCCTCTTTTACTTCAAACTTCTCCATACTTCTATACTTCTCCATACTTCTTCATACTTCTCCATACTTCTATACTTCTCCATACTGTTCCATACTTCTCTGTACTGTTCCATACTTCTCTGTACTGTTCCATACTTCTCTGTACTCTACTATTGCAAGATGATTTCCAAAGAGAGGCTCAAACGTTTCATTCACTTTCACAAAGAAAATCCAGGATGATTTTGAGTCTGCCCATGCTGTTGCAGCAATAAGGAAGATAAGTAACAATCGAGTAGTATTCATGGTGACCTTGATAATCCTGGCAGAAGGAAACACAGCCTATTATATATGACAACAGATCTGAGATTTTCCAACCATCCGATTGTTATGGGTGATATATATATGCTTATTCTGCTCCACAGCTCTACCGGGATAACTTCCATTAGTATTTTCCCCGATTAGCGTGGATGAATTAACGTGAATGGATAGCGTGAATGAATTAACGTGAATGGATGTATATACTATGAAGTAAATAGAGGATCAATAATTAAACTCACTGCTTGCAGCCTTTTCCATGGACCTGGCCATGCGCAACATCTTTTTCCTGGGGTCTTCCCTACGCTTTTCAGCCTCCAGCGACGTATTGGAGCGGCCCAACTTCTTGGGTGTTTCCCGTAACCCGAAACTCTTGGCCAAATGGCCCAAGTGCAAGAGCTTCACGTTGAAGTACATTTTCTCCGCGGACAAATGCGTGGCATAGGCCCGGATATGGGAGATAAACGCATCCAGAGCCTTGGATAACGCATGGGCATCGTCCAAAAGCCACCGCTCCACCTCCAAGTGCCACGTGGTGGCGTGCACATCCCACTTGCCAGGTTTGGCATTGGGGTCGATTTTTTCACTCTTGCGTTTTTTCTTTTCCGGCTCTTCCTGGGCAAAACTGTGCTCTAATAAGCTCTCGTAGTCCAACACCCGCACATTCTCCGCCTTGGGGTGCACGGCCCGAAGCTTCCCGTCCACATACCCTTCTTCTTGTCCTGGCAAGAGGTACAAATATGCCAGGCCTTTATTTCCGACTCTGGCCGACCGACCGATCCGGTGTAAATGGTCATCCAATGAGAATGGAGGATCGTACTCAATGACCTCGGCGATATTGGGAAGATCCAACCCACGTGACGCCACATCCGTACATAAAAGCACCAAATGCTTTCCCTGGTTGGACTCGTTGTTGGCGAATTTCTGGATCGTGGATGTCCGTAACTGCTGGGTCAAAGACCCGTGCATGCGGAACACTAGTGTGTTTTCATCAATAAGTGGAGCTGTGGAAACACATGGTTTGGTATTGGACTCGCGTACCTCTCGGAACCCAGGTGTGGTATTGTGCACCTTCTTTTCCCTTGGTTTTTTCTCTTCCCTTTTTCCTTTCCTTTCTCTCGTTTGTTTCTTTCCCTTTTTTTTTTCTTCCTCTACTTCCAGACCTTCTTCTTCGTCCAGACCTTCTTCCTCCAGTTCCAGTTCCAGACTCAGCAGTTCCTCTTCCTGTTCTTCTCCCTCTTTACCCACCACTTTTCCTTGGCGAGAGAACACGTCGTAATGGTAATCGACGGAATCGGAGCACGAGAAAAAGACCATGGTTCGACAAATACCCGAAATTTTATCCTTATTGACCTTCTTGAGGTTCGCAGCCAAAGTCACCAACCGTAATTTGGGAGGAACCACCATGATGTTCTGGACCAATTGGTCAGGAGCACACGCCAAGGAGTCCGAGCCCGAAACCGCCGTTTTTTTATCGTCAATAGCAATCATTTTCGGGTGGTCCAAGATCGTGCTGCCCATTTGCTTGACGTTTTCCGGCATAGTGGCCGAGCAAAGGATATTGATGCGTTTTCCCGGCAACAGAGGATATTTTGCAGCCGTCCTGGAGACTGCTGAACGTTGCGCCAACTGGTCGGTGATTTTGGTGATGGTTTCCTGGAATCCCAAATCCACCAACCGGTCTGCTTCGTCCATCACAAGCCAGCGCACCTGGGAAATGTCCAAAGACTCTGTATTTTCCAAATGGTCTGCCAACCGGCCAGGCGTGGCCACCAAGATATTCACACCTTTCCGGATCCGGGCTTTTTCCGATTTCTTCTTTTCTCCTCCAACCACTATTCCAGGAACCAAGTGGTGGTGGCACCGTAGAAGCTGCTCCAAGACGGAATGGATCTGCGAGGCCAATTCACGTGTGGGCGTAAGGATTATGGCGAAAAGCCCACTTGTCCGTACGAGGTTTTCGGCCATGAGTCTACTTAGAATGGGCAAACAAAAGGCTAGGGTTTTTCCAGACCCTGTCTGCGCCTTAACAAAAAGATCCGAGTCAAAATCAGGGTCAAAATGACCGTCTGACTTTGAATTTGGCCTTTGGTTGATCATATGGGGACTCACGTGACGTTGTACTTTGGTAGGAGCATTATATCCCATGGTCTTTAAGTGCAGGGCCAACTTTGGGTCCAAGCCCATCTCGCCAAACGTACTGTTATCGTTTAAAGGGGCATTGGAAGGTTTATGGGAGACGGTTTGGGGATTTTGCGTTTGGGCTAGAGACGTTTCGGGCCGGTGGGTGAAGAGAGATGAGACGTATGAGCTATTAGTGCCTCCTTTATCCCCACCAGACTCTGGAAAACGGGATAAAGACGCTCCACTTTGGCCATTCCCTTTTTCCCCCTTGTCCTTAGCCATCTTTTCTCCATTTTCCCCCTTTTCCCCCTTTTTCAGGTCCTTTTCGGAGACTTTGACACTATGTTTCGTCTTTTTTGGGGCATTCACCAGGTCCAACATTTTCTGCGCCTTATTTTTGAGCACATCCAAGCCAGAATCTCTTTTTTCCCCCGATTTCACTCCTTTATCCACTCTCCCCTTTTCTCTGTTTTCTCCTTTGTCTCCTTTGTCCACTGCACCCCGGCCGAGTCTATCTTTGGCCTTATCTATGTGCGAAAAGTTTACGCCTTGACCATTCGCCTTGAGCTTCTCAATGCGCCGTTCTCGCCACGGCACTTTGGGGCCTGCGGCTTTGGGCTTGAAGTTGGGATCGGGCGGGGCGAAATTGAGGAGAAGTTCGTCGTCCATTTTTGGGGTGGTGGTTGGGGCCTTAGGAAAATGTGCTTGAGATGAGATGAGATGAGATGAGATGAGATGAGATGCGCAGAGACATCTTCTCAATATGCCCGGACTGCAGATAAGCAAAATGGTCAAAATGGTCAAAGTTCCCACCAATTCAGCAAAGCCCACCAATTCCACTAATTTTCTTTTTCTTTTAATACTGATTTGGGAGTTTGGATCCCTAAAGTCTCGAGTTCAGGTAATTTTTTTTTAGGTGTATTGGGTTAGAATTTAACAGACCATACGTCCATGAGACAAGGTATTACAAGAAAGGCTACACTGAGTACTATAGAATTGGACTAACATTGTACTATACACTTCTAATACTACAACAGACAAATAAGATGGACTAGGACATACTAAGACGTACTAAGATGGACTAGACGTACTAAGATGGATTAGGACTACTAAGACCCACTAAGACATACCCAGACCCACTAAGACATACTAAGATCCACTAAGACATATTAAGACTTTTGCGCTACTTCCAACTTATAGCTGTAATCCGGAAGGTAAAGGATTAGTCAAATAGTCAGATAAATCATATTCTTTGCATGATACTGTAGCAATAAAAGGCCACCATGTTTGACAGGCTGTAATTCCTAGAATGTAAGACTGCGTAAGTGGGTCACGTTCGGTAAGTGTTTTTCCGAAGACAATGGTGACTTTCCGGAAACATTTAATCTCAGTATTCTCAATTCTCATCTCCGGTAGTGAGTTCAGCGGGGTGAGGGTTATATATAGTATTGAATTGGACGTAGCGTTCGAGTTGAAAAACACTAAATTGAATCTTATAATTTCGTTTCCAAGATATTGGTTAAGTTCTCAGCCAAGAGTTCCTTCAAGTATGGTGATGTAACTCTTTCTATCGGTGGTGATATAGTTGTCAGTGTGGTAGTCATCTTATGGATACTAATTCTTAACTTCGGGATTGAATACAAGACATACTAAGACATACTAAGACATACTAAGACATACTAAGACTAAGACATACTAGTGGAATAACTTGATTTAATTAACATTCTTGTAACCTCTATATAGTTCTGGATTCTGGATGGTTTCGTAGACTTAATGAAACTGCTCCATGCTTCTTACTAGCCCAGAGCGTATACCTAGAGTACCCTGCTAATAGAGCTATAGACATGATAAGACATGATAAGACATGATAAGACATACTACAGACATACTACAGACATACTACAGACATACTACAGACATACTACAGACATACTACAGACATACTACAGACATACCACAGACATAGTAGAGAAGTAATGCACATTATATATATATATATGTCAGATCCACCATAGGTAATGCTCTACTTATTGAGGTACTATGAAACCTCGCCATCTCATCCTAACAATGGCCATGGTATAAGGCCTTCTACTCAGCCATCCTCAGCCATCTACAGCCATCATTGTACGTGGTACCAGGATGGCCTGTGGGGAATTATAACAATGATCGCTAAGGACTTGTTCCGCAGCCACCCTTTCTCTTGCAAAGTTAAATCAGCAGCTCACATTCCTCCTTTTGAGGAATCATCAACGGATAAAAATAACTTAGTACTTGATGTTACAAAAAGAATCTAACAATATAATGGTTGTGCTATAGTAGTAGAGCAGTGTAGTACTATAGTAGTAGAGTGAAGCCTTGGCCTGTATTCGTAAGGTGTAATATTCTAACGGCTTGTCAGAGGAATGGTTTTTCAGGAACGATGACATAACGACGAAGGAAATACTTTGAAAGGCTACTCCTGGTAGGAACTCACTGTATCAGATTTAAAGTATATACTAAGTCCAGTACTATTGGTACTCCGATTAGTATAATCATTCGAGTACTATTCATACTAGTATTATAGGAACATAACTACTACTGTATGACTCATGATATAATACTATTTCAATACACATAGTAAATGTAAGTCTATACTACTCTAGTATTCATTGTATCATGAGTCTACCCAGTGCTCATGGTATACTGTAAGGCCACCACTCTATCAAACTAGTAAGTCTAGTACTGACAGTACATGAGTCTAGTACTGGTAGTATCATGAGTCTAATACTGGTAGTTAGTACCGGTAGTCTTCCCCTAGTAGTGATTAGCTACTGGTTAACACTCAGTAACTCAGTAATCAGTAGGCTGGCTGTATCCAATAGTCTGTAGTCTGTTCCAGTAGTTAGTGATTAATATGTAGTCACTAGTCTGTAATCAATGAATGGCATCACTAGATAGTAGCACTAGTCAGTATCCACAAGTCTTTACTAAGTACCCAGTATTCAGTACCCAATATTCAGTACCCAATATTCAGTACCCAATATTCAGTACCCAGTATTTAACACCACTTGTCTGTACCAGTAGGTAGCAATAGGTCAGGTCATTCAGCTGAGACATTGCCTAGTATTATGCACCAGAACCAGTGCCCACTAATCACTAATCCCTAGTAGTATCCCAGTAGTCAACAGTCATAGTCACTAGTCTTTCCCGGTAGTTAGTAACCACTAGTCTTCACCCAGTAGGCTGTGGTGCTAGTCACCACGTATCACTGTAGCCACTAGTCTCCACTTAGTAGTTAGTAGTCAGTAATCAGTACCACTAGTTGGTAGTCAGTAATCAGTACCACTAATTAGTGAACAGTAGTTAGTACCACTATTTAGTACCACTATTTAGTACCACTAGTCTGTACCACTAGTAAGTACTCGCTAATCAGTATCCAGCTATCAGAATCGACTATTTAGTACTCACTAGTTAGCACCCAGTAATCAGTGGTCTGTATCCATAGTTAGTACCAGTAGTCAGTGTAAGTACCCTTTCATCAGTACCCAATAATCAACACCATTATCTGTACCAGTAGTTAGTATCAAGTAAGACTCAAGTAGAGATATACTCAAATATAACTCTGATAGACTGATAGACTGGTAGACTGGTAGACTCGAAGTAGATTCAGAAAACCTGTAAGACTCAACCAAAAGTCTGATAGTGTGATAGACTCAAACAAGACTCTGATATGGCCCTGATGTAACTTTGTGAGTATAGTAAGATCAGGTACGCTGATAGACTCAAAGACTTAAAGAACCTCTGGAAGACTGAAGAACCTCTGGTAGACTGATAGTACACTCTAAAGGACTTGAAGAAGACGTGAAGAAGTCTGATTGACTGAGACTCAAATAAGGCTTAAAGAAGACTGAAGAAGACTCAAGAAGACATCAGTGGGCAGTAGCCACTAGTCAGTACCACTTATCAGCGTACGCAGTACCACTAGTTACTAGTCACTAGTGACAGTCCAGTAGTCAGTACCCATTAATCTGTACCCAGTAATCAGTCTCCACTAATCTGTAGCCACTATTCAGTACCCTGTATTAGAATATTCAAGTAATACAGTTCCCACTAATCAGCCTTCCGTAGCCACTAATCTGTACCCAGGATCAGAATATTCAAGTAATGCAGTCCCCAGTTAGTACCAATAGTTAATTCCACTAGTTAGTACCACTAGTTAGTACCACTAGTTGTACCACTAGTTAATACCATTATTCAGTATCACTAGATAATACCACTAGTTAGTACCAATAGTTAATACCAGTAGTTGTACCACTAGTTGTACCACTAGTTAATCCCAGTACTTAGTACCAGTAATACCACTATTCAGTACCACGATTCAAGTGAGAAATTACACCCTCCGTACCTGTAACACTGGAGATGGAACCTAGAGCACTGGTTTTGCCTGTCCTGCATAGATAGACACCCTCTATAACACCAGCAAACAAACCAATCACAAACTTCAACTGATGAACTCGCTAAGGTTGGCTGTGGCAGGCACAAGATCAGAAGAAGGGCCCTGCATAGAAGCCACTAGCGAAGATGTAGCGGAATCTCCAGAACTTCTCCAGCTCAAAGCCTGCCACGACTCCTCGTTGAACTTCTTGATGTGGCGAAGACACAGACCCGCACCTCCCACCGCAGGGCCCTCGGAGTTGATCTGCAGACTGGCCTTGGAAGCCGTTTGGAGCACATGCACCGCCGTCAGCTTCAGAGTATCAGCCTGCACATTGTCCTGCTTCATCTGGGCGACCCTGGCCGAGTCCAAATCATCAATGTATTTGAACAGAGCACGGAGCTGAGCCGAACTATCAAGAGGCGTCAAGATGATTTTTTCCAAGCCTTGGGAATCGATTATGGCTTTGCCTGCATACAAGCCGCCCGCCAGTTCCGTCATGACTCCCTGAAGCAGCACATTCTCCACCCGCATGCCCAACTCTTCTGTGCGGTTATCATCGTAAAAACGGTTAGTATCCATGGAAGTCTTGAGCTCCACCACCCTACTTTCGGGTTTCATCACTGTGCGCAACATACTATTGGAGAAGTTCTGCATCTTGTTTCTCCCAGGGAATTGGAGGAGGTGGAGCAGCTGTGTTACGCGGCTGGGCACACTGCCATGGACCAACGGGATACTTTTTATGATCGGGTCTTCGTCCCCAAAGCCCAGTCCATTTACTCCTATTCCAGAACCTTCCATCTCTGTCCCTAATCCTGACTCCACCCCATCTACTCTTGTTCCAGAACCTTCTATTCCTGACTCTGTTTCTTCTATTCCTGAGTCTATTGCTGTTTCAGGCCTAGACCCTTCGGGTCCAGACCTTTCGTGTCTAGACCTTTCGGCCACAGTGTCTGGTTTTGGCTCTTGTTTTGGGCCTAGACCGCAGTCCATGGCATCGGCCTTGGTGACCTCGGAGGCCGGACTATCGCCACTATAGTCGTTGCCGCTCTGGATGCCGCTCTGGATGCCGCTGGGCACATCGGACATGTCGTCTTCTTCCGCCACAAAGAGGTTCTTTTCCATGGTGCTGAGTAGTATGGATAGGTCAAAATGCGATGAGTGGTTTTTGCCGCGCACACCCGTACCGCGGCTGCAAAATATATGCCATGAGCCAGGAATACTACGTAATGAAGAATAATTATTAACAAAAGAAAAATAGGATAGAAGTTCTTTAATTTTATTATTATAATAAGATGTAATAGTAATTTTAGCAAATAGTATTGGTTGATTATTATTCCCATTGGTAAATGATGTATTAGCTTTATATGTAATTATTGTCAGATCCGCGATAAGTAGTGCTCTACCTGTTATTTGAAATATTATGAAGTCTCTCTGCCTGATATTTACATTGTCCATTGTATAAGTCCATCTACTCAGCCATCTACAGCCATCTACAGCCATCATTGTACAAGGTCCCAGGATGGCCTGCAGCGAGCTAGAACAATGACCGCTATTGATTCTTCCGCAGCCGCCCCTTCTCTTGAAGACACTAAAAAAGCAGCTCAGATTTCTCCTTCTGAGAAATCATCAACGAATACAGTATCGATCAGGCACAAAGGTACGAAAGAACATAACAGGTATGTGTATGTGTATAATGTGACTGTGAATATGACCATGACTCTGTGTATAATTCACTAGTGACTATGACTATGTATGTGTATAGTAGATTGAGTTGGACTAAGGACATAATATGAGTCTAGGTAGAGTAAGACTAAGACTCAGGGTTTAGTGTGACTATGAGTATGACTATATTACGAGTATAGACAGAGATGAGTATATATGAGTGAAGACAGTCATCAGTGGAAGACAACATGGAGACATCAAACGATACATAACATGAATTTCATAATCAGCCCACTACAACTTCCCGGACCTCAATCTCCCAGTATATGGAACTAGTGTGAATCTGAAAATGGTATGAGTGTAGTATGAATGTAGGTCTACAGAAAGCACTGAGTGACTATACTACGACTAAAGATATAGTAGGAGTATAATATGGTGAGTAGCTTTGAGTATAATACGAGCACAATATGAATTGACTATGACTGACTATGGCTTGACTATGACTATGAATATGACTATGACTTATTATAGTGGAAGTATAGTATGACTTATTATGACTACCAGTATAGGAGTAAGAGGGCATGGCTATAGGAGGTATGACTACAACTGTGGTATGATTAGTATGAGTGTAATATGACTAGTATGACTATGACTATGACTATGACTGTTAGATCCACCATATGTAGTGCTCTATCTATTGAGGTATTGTGAAGCCTCTCTGCCTGATACCTATCAGCCATCTACCAGCCACCTATCAGCCACCTATCAGGGCGTACCTTCTCTTGAACAGCTATATAAGCAGCTCAGATTCCTCCTTTTGAGGAATCATCGGCGAATGAACATAGTAAACAGAGTACCTGACGTAACAAGAATCTAACAGTTAGAGAGTAAATACTGATATAGAGAGTAAATACTGATATAGAGAGTATATACTGATATAGAGAGTATATACTGATACTAAAGACTATATTATACCGTTAGAGAGTATATACTGTTTGAGAGTCTGCTATACAGATACTAAAGACTATAAAGTGCACCATGGATGTCTATATGCAGGAATATATAATAATTCTTCAGGGAATGGCAGTTTTCTTGCCACCCACAAATTAAAATTGGCTGAACCTTTGGCCAATTTATCGCACCACCTATTGTTTTTTGCTGGCTTAATTTTAATTAGCTGACATTGCTGGAACCTTGAAAACCGACCCCCAGGTGTCCTGCACATAAGCCATCCACACTTAATGCACAGCACCCCCGTCTATTCCAGAAATATCAATCAGAAACAAGATCAAAGTGGATTTCAAGAAGCTTAGTCACTGCTTGGTCTGTAATTTCTACAGATCCGTTGATAATGTAGAGCTTGCACGGGCTCATAATCTATAAAGACGTCTCAGTGCTCGTAACCATTAAAGAAAGTCTACCTCCGTAGAACACCACAATATCCAAACAGTAGACTGAGGTGGGGAGTGAATAATGTTCCTTCCCTCTCTCTTATTGTGTATAGTATTTCAAAAAAAAAAAAAAATAGTCTATACCTAATAACAGCTCATAATTATGTCATAGTTAGTCATATGTTAATGATAATGTTAGTGTTAGATTCCGGTTACGTCAGGTACTCGGTTTACTATGTTCATTCGCCGATGATTCTATTGACATTGCCGAAACCCTCAATCGCATTTTCACCGCAGTCCTAGCGGTCCGCTAAGCTTCCTTCAGCAAAGCTAAATTATTTTGACCAAAACATAAGGAATTTCGCTTCCAAGAAGTCCAACAGGTCTATGCTGATACAAACTGTCTCATCAGTTCCCCAAATGCCAGAGATTCCCAGGTGTCACCAAAAATTCGCTTAAAGTTCGCAGCACCTCGCGACACATTCAAAAGTCAAGTCACCAGTTAGTGGTTGCAAACTTTTATCAGTTCGTCCCAACGCTCTGCAGAACATCCGCAAGCTTAAATCACCAATATACGAGCTGGAGGCATGATACCCTATGCCATACAGCTCTACCGGGATACGCTCATAAGCAAGGTCTTTCTATGGCCAACTAAAATGACATCGAGGCTGGGGGGGATGTTAGATCCACCATAGGTCGTGCTCTACCTATTGAAGTATTTTGAGCCTACACTGTCCAATCCTAACAATTTCATTCTATAACGCCACTCCTCTACCATCATTGTACAAGGTACCAGGAGGGATTGGTATAACTCCGAAGTATTAGGATGAATTTAGTGAGCTAGTACAATGCCCACTATTGTCCTGGTACAGAGTTCTTCCGCAAGCACATAGCAACGACCGGTTGACCAGACAGCTCTGCGGTCAACTACTTAAGTAACCCGATTCCTCCTTCTGGAGAACCTTCGGTGAATTAACATAGTAAATAGGGTACCTGACGTAAGCGGAATCTAACAGATAGATACAGATGTAGATATGGATAAATATAATATCGGTAATAGGTAATAGGTGGTAAATACAGATATAGATATAATTAGTAATAGGTTATAGGTTATAGAGAGAGAGATATAGACATAGGTATTCAATAGGTAATAGGTAATAAAGAAGTAATAGGTAATAAGTAATAGTCAATAGTTGATATAGGATGCCATATGTTAGATTCTAGTGTAACGTTCATGTACTAAGTTATCTTTATTGGTTGATGACTCCTTGGAGAGAAGAATCAGACTACTTCAGTATTTAGCCGTGGAGTCGTCTGGTCACCATTGTTCTAGCTCACCACACTATCCTGGTACCTCGTACCATGGTGACTGACGAGACGACGTTATGGAATTACCATTGTTAGGATTGGACAGCGTAGGCTTCATAATACCTCTATTAGCAGAGCCTGCCTATAGTGGATCTAACAGAAATCTGTTTATTGGGAACAGTTTATAATAATTAAAGAAATAGAAATTGAAAAAATAGTAAGAGAAACTTAATAACATATAAAAAAAATATATGAGGAATTTAAGCCCCCACTGTTTTTTGTAAAGTGAATCTGATTTGGGGGGGAGTAGATATGGCAACCAATATGGTGACAGTGGTTGGGTTGGTATGGGTTTTATCATCTTACCTTATTTAACCTTATATTTTACTAACACATATCCCCACTTCGTGGGGAATATATAACCTCTATCGTAACTTACATAACTTGCATTATACTTGACTTATACTTGACTTATACTTGACTTATACTTATCGGTGTAGAGTAAAGTATAGTCATTGGTGGTCTAGTGTAACTCCATACATTCTTCTTGATGGTGTACTGTTGATAGTGTAATAGGTCAAACCATCAGCCCTTTTCCATATTGCCCTCATTCCATCATTCCATCATTCCCATATTCTATACCACATATCAAGAATATACATATACGCCTGGTTATGATACCTAGTCTGGCTAGTAGAAAAATAAATCATCCTCCGCCCGCACCAAGGCTGCGGTACATATCAATAGCTTTATCTTATTTAATTTAAATTTGTTATCACCAATATTGATCTGTCTCCTAAAATTTTATCACTCAAAAGTATTATATTAGTTTATTCATTCCTCACCTTTACTCACTCTAATATTTCCAAAATTTTGAGTAATACCTATCCCCTTTTTTGTTCCCTCAAAAATGGGATTCCAAGATACAAGTCTTTTCAGACATCTAAGACCTACAACCTGTAAGATGTTAGATATATGATATACAAACCAAAACATTTTAGACATAAGACCTGTAAGGCATATGTAAGGCTGTATCTAAATCTGCCTTGTCTAAGACTATCTTGTCTGAGGCTGCGTCAAGTCCAAGAATATTCTAAGTTCGGAGCTTTCTTCATTTAAGACTAAGACTATCTTAATTCTAACGCTGTCTGTTAGATTCTTGTTGTAACGTTAAGTACTAAGTTATCTATATTCGTTGATTGTTCCTCAAAGAGAGGAACCGGAGCGGCTTATATAACTAGGAAGAAAAGCGTGGCATCGAAATCCTCTTCACCAGAACAGTGGTGATGATTGTTCTGGCATCTTCGAAAAAATTACCATCATTATCGATGACCGAACGCCGTGATACGGCGTTTGCAATGGCCCTTGTTAGTATCAGGTAGAGAGACTTCATAATGCCTCAATAGGTAGATCACTACCTATGGTGGATCTGACACTGTCCATAAGGCTATCTTAATCTAAGACTTTCTTGATTTCTAGGCTATCTCGCGTCTAAACTGTCTGAAGTTAAGGGAGTCCTAGTCTGATTCTGTCCTATAGGTCTCAGGCTGTCTTCAATTGTTAGAATTTTAGTCTGAGGCTTAGGCTTGTCTTAAGGCCAGTTCAGATGTGTCTTGTGTCTGGTCAGTCTTGTGTCAGCTTGTATCAGTCTTGTGTCAGTCTATCTTAGGAGACTCATTCCTCATAAGTCATAATGACAGTCCTATACTACTATACAAGACAAGGCAAAATATGTAGGGTATAAGGTATAAGATATATGATACAAGGCATAAGATAAATAAGACAAGACATGAGATATAATACATAATAGATAAGACAGCAGATACGAGATGACAAAGGGGAGGTAAGACATTTTACTCATGTAACGTATGGAATATATGTAAGCAATATGAGATACAATACTAGAATTTCAGGAAATTAGAATAATAGAATAATAAGAAAATGTATAGTGTAGGAGTGTGGTAGTGGCATATAATACTACATAAAGTAACATAGAGTAATATATCAGAATTTCAGAATATCAGAATATTATAAAAATCAGACTGTTAGAATATTAGAATACTAGTACAGTATAGTGTAGTGTAGTTTATTAGTGTAGTGTAGTTTATTAGTGTAGTGTAGTTTATTAGTGTAGTGTAGTGTAGTGTAGTGTAGTGTAGTGTAGTGTAGTGTAGTGTAGTGTAGTGTAGTGTAGTGTAGTGTAGTCTAGAGTAGTGTAGTGTAGTGTAGTGTAGTATAGTATAGTACAGTATGGGACAAAGACATACGATATATAAGATAAGACAGGATATATAAGACATAAGACAAGATATATAAGACATAAGACAAGATATATAAGACATAAGACAAGATATATAAGACAACAGGATGATTCGGAAAGTTCTCTGTGATTCGTTGAACTAGGGCAGCAATTTGCTGCATGGGGCCATCGTGATTCTCTGTGGTAGTAGGAGAGAGACGACGGAAGAGGTTCTGAAGAAGATGCCGGAGTCTGCGGGCGCTCTTCGTAACCGTGAAAAGGAGAAATAGCGTAGTCAAGCCATATTGCAATATGGGTCCCAAAAGGTTCGAAAAAAGAGAAGTGTCGAACGAACGAGAGAACTGGTAAATCCAGGACGGATCGATTAGATAACCGCGGGCTTGAGACCAGGTGAGGAATAGCTCGAACCAAAGGTGGAAGGACCTGTCCCGGGAGTGGGTGATGCAACGAATGAGGGCTTAGCGGTATGGGCAACTCCTGAAGTGATGACTGCTGATTCACTGAGTTCGCTGAAGGGCAGCGGGGTGCCAAGGTGCAAAGCGGTAAGAGAAGCGTATGCCGCAAGGTCATGCGAAAGGAATGCGGCTAAGACCTCAGTAAAAGAAAAGGCAAAATGGTTGGGTATGACCTCCATGTTATGTTCTTTGATACATTTATGCCTTACTAATACTATGCTCGTTGATGGTTCCTCAAGGAGAGGAACCGGAGCGGCTTATATAACTTTGAGAGAAACGTGGCATTCGAAAAACTCTCCTGCAGAACAATGGTAAGGATTGTCATCATAGTACGAAGTACTATGATGGCCAATGCAAACTCCGTATCACGCCCATAATAGCACTTCGTACAATGATGGCCTGGCCATTATTACAATCGGACAGAATAGGGTTCATAATACCTTTATAGGCAGAGCCCTGGCTATGGTGGATCTAACATACAAGATAAAACAAGATATATAAGATAAAACAAGATATAAGATAAGACAAGATTTATAAGATAAGACAAGATATATAAGATAAGACCTCTGAATGTTTTTGGAACAGTTTATTGGAACAGTTTATTGGGCACATTTTATTGAAAAGCTGTTTATTGAAAAGCTGTTTATTGGAAAGCATTTTATTGGGCAATATATCTAAATTGATACCAACAGACAGATTATCTCTGGTCGTATCCGAAAGTCACACCTAAATCTAAAGAGTGTTAAAGTGCTAAGTTCTAGTTCTAGTTCTAGAGCAGATTCTAGATTTGTTCACCAGAAAGGTTGACCAGGCCAGATTTGCACCCAACCCCAAGCTTCTCTCTTCTCCAAAGAAGCATCCGCAGCCTCAGTGTCTCTCTTCCAGAAAGGTTGACCAGGCCAGATTTGCACCCAACCCCAAGCTTCTCTCTTCTCCAAAGAAGCATCCGCAGCCTCAGTGTCTCTCTTCCAGAAAGGTTGGCCTGGCCAAATCTGGACCCAGCCCCAAGCCTCTCTTTTCTCCAAAGAAGCCTCACCTTCACCTTCAGTTTCAGCCTCGTCTCTTTTCCAGAATGGCTGGCCGGGCCAGATTTGCACCCATCCCCAGGCTTCTCTCTTGCCCAACGCAGCCTCGGCCTTGGCTTGCTGCAAAACAGTGTTGTTCAAGAAAACAAACTGGGTGGTTTCGTTGGAGTACCATGCAATGACTTCATCGCTCAATTGCACCAGGCCCAAGATGGCTTCCTTGGGAACCACATCCGAAGCACTAGGGTCAGGGCCAGTAGGAGCTGGGGCAGCAGAGGCAAGAGCAGTCAAGGCAAGGAAAGCAGCAGAGAATTTCATGGTAAATAGGTTTTTTAGTAGGGTTTTTTTTTGGGGGTATAGAGATTAAAGAATCTGATGAGTGATGATGATTGAGAGATTGGGACGGGACTACGTGCTCTTTATACTTTTTTCGGGTTCTTTTCACCTTGGTCTGTAGTGGGGTTCAGACCAAGGGGGTGTTTCAGAGAAGTACTTTGAGATCCCAATACGGAAGATCTTGCATTGGGCGTTGACTCCTTGCATGGTTAGTAGAAGGACTTGGCCGTGGTGCTTCAGAGAGGGTCCTTTGAAGTCCCAAACGGGTATTACGCACTCAATCGTGCGTCAAAAAAAATAATTCGTGCGTCAAACCACTCAATGATCACTTAATACTGATCAATTTAACTTAATTGTGCAGACCATTTCAACTTAATTGTGCAGATCAATTCAACTTAATTGTGCAGATCAATGTTTGAGAGTGCAGATAATCGTTCGTGCGTTTAAAGTGGTGGATTTATCTTCAAATGTGGATATTTCTACTCTATGTAAACTTGCATCTGTGGCGTGAAAGGTGCAGATCATGCGATGGTCAAGTCCTTGGGAGAGTAGAACAAATTAGTTTTAGGTTGTCCCATAATTAAAGCGTTCGATGTATATATTGACTTCGGACCTCGGCTCCGAGTAACTTTCGATACTCGGAATTGACTGATACATACAAAATCGATTACATTATCAAATTTCCTCTATAAAGACTGTTTTTCGGGGTAGAAAAGCGGTATTTTAGTGAACTAAATCCTGTCTACATCCTGCTAATTTCTAATTGACTTAGTCATCCCGGGTAAAAAATTTTATGGAAATTCCGATATAGTGTAACGGCTATCACGGTTCGCTTTCACCGAGCAAACCCGGGTTCGACTCCCGGTATCGGAGTTTTGTTTTTTTGCTTTAAGCAAAAGGAGCACGTGACCCGCACCGCACCTTATCGTGTTTATTCGCGCACTAAAGATAAGCCTAAAGAGGGAAGATTGTGCGCAACGCGGAATCCAAGATACAAGGCGCGGTCTACACGAGGGTCAGAATGTTCAATTAAGCAAAGGCCAGTGAGTTCCAGACTCAGCATTGCAACTCCAACAATTTTGGCTGGCCATTAAATAGGCAGTAGCTAGCAAGCCACAAACCAGCATCAGCAAGCAATCCCAATGTATCCATGGTCATCTGTATCATCAGTGATCTATTCACTATCACTAGATCACTAGATCACTAGAATCACCAGCATCTCTGAATACATTGTATTCACTTATCACTAGTCTAACAATCCGGATCACAGAACAATCAGTAGTCTAATAATCCAGATCACAAAACGATCACTAGACTGGTCGAAGACTGATCGTAGACTGATCACAGAACGATAGCTAGGCTGATCGCTAGACTAACCGACTGATCGACTGATAGCTATGGGGAGCTACTTCTTTCTCCGGTCGGAGCTCTTGTACACCTTCTTCATGAAATGGTTGTTGATCTTGAGCTTCTCCAGAATCTCTTCCAGCACCATTTCCGCATACAAGTCTTCTTCGTTCAAGTCCTGCGGTGGAGCAGGCTTCTTTTCTTTGCACACGGCCCGAGGCACCAGCGACGACTGTTTCTTATTTCTGGACATGGACGCCACCTCCGCGTAGGTCAATTTCTTAAAGCCAATATCAACAAAGTCGGCGATGGTATCCTCCATGGAGAAACGCACCAACTGGTTTTTCTCCGAGGCCACGGTGAAGGATTTGGGGATGTCGCCCTGGACAGGCGTCTTTTCGGAGACCCAAGGGAGTCTGAATCTAAACATCGAGAGTAGTGAATTCAGTGACGAAGTCAGTGAATTCAGTGAATGAGTATGAATAATGATTCAGTGAATTTAGTGATGGTCAGTAAATTCAGTAATTGATTCAGTGATGGTCAGTGATAAATTCAGTGACCAATAGAAAACTGGGAATTGGTTTGCTTTTCTTTGCTTGGTTTGGGTTTTTGTTGGGTTTGGTTTTGGGGAGGAGTGGGTGGAGCAAGAAAGTGGCTGCTAAAGACAGATGCGCGCGGAGGAGGGTAAACAAAGCCAAAACCAGGGCAGAAATGTGTGGCAATTAAGGCGCGTGGGGGCGGGGTTGTGTGCAGCGCAGGACAGAGCCACGTGAACCAAAAAGGACTAAACGGGGTTTTGGGTTTTGGGTTTAGGAATTTGTTAGGATTTTGGATCTCGGATCTCGGTAATTCGCCACCAAGAGAATTAAGAAAATTAAGAAAATTAAGAAAATTAAGAAAATTCGGGATACAGCCAAGGGGCAGTTCGGGATCCGCTAAAAAGTTGGGGATTCACTAAAGAATTGGGGATCCGCTAAAACGATTGGGGATTCACTAAGGAATTGGGGATCCACTAAAAGAGTTTGGGATCTGCTGAAACGATTGGGGAAGGATTGGGAATTGGGGTTTGGGCCGGGGTTATATATCGGGCTCTTTTTTTTTTTTGGTATGTGTTTGGTGTGTGTTTGGTATGGGGTGGTTACAGATTTGTTCCTAATGACAGATCCGTCAGATCCAAACGATTGTGTCAGAAGAAAGGGTGAGTTTCAGGCTTGTTTCAGGTGTGTTTCAGGCTTGTTTCAGATCTGTTTCAGATAAATTCAATCTGGTTATATCTGTTTCAGGAGGCTGGCTACCAGGAAGAATGTGCAATAGTGACAGGTGCGAAAAGTGTCATACGTGCTACAAGGTCAGCAACCGATAAGAGGGGCGGTGTATGCAGGATATGTTGGGGATTCTGCATACAGGTACAATCGTCAGAAACAGTTTTGAAGGAACAGGAAAAGGAAAAAAGGGGAGGGAAACGAGAACAGATTGATTCAAATTTTTTTGTGTGTTTGTGCGTGTTTGGCTGTGGTGGTGATGTGTATTTTAGTGGCCTCTTTTATGGGCAGCGCACGACCCTAGATAAGTATATATATAATAGCATGGATCCTGTTAGACCCACCATGTAGTGTACTACCTATGTGGATGTTGAAGCCCTGTACTTGTTGATCAGATGACAACCTCTATTCCTCTATGCCGGGCTAGACTATATAAGGTGATATGGTTCCTCTAGGATAATCATTGGCGAATGAACATAGTAACAGAGTACCTGAAGTAACAAGAATCTAGCAAGAATTTAACAAGAATCTAACAAGAATCTAACAATAGTATAGCACAGTAGTATAGTAGTATAATGTAGTAGATATTAGATGGTAGTATAGTGTAGTACTGTAGTATAGAAGTATTATAGTATAGAAGTACTGTAGAATTGTAGTACTGTAGTACTGTATTATAGAAGTATTGTAGTATAGAAGTACTGTAGAATTGTAGTACTGTAGTAATGTAGTATATATATGTTAGATCCACCATCGGTAGTGCTCTACCTATTGAGGTAATTTGTGCCTATGCTGTCTAATCCTACAATGACCATCATTATCATTCACCTATGTAATACTTTGTAGTAGAGTATACCGTATAAAGTAGAGTAGATTCGGTCAAAGAGTAGTAGTACTAAGTAGTAGTAAAAGTACTACTAGTAGAAGTAGTAGTAGAAGTAGTAGTACTACTAGTAGAAGTAGAAGTACTAGTACTAGTAGTAGCAGTAGTGAGTATTGAGTAAGTATTGAGTAGTAAGAAACTATCCCGTAGTAGTAGTAGTAGTAGCAGTAGTAGAAGAAGTAGTACTAGTACTAGTAGAAGTAGAAGTAGAAGTACTAGTACTAGTACTAGTAGAAGTAGTAGTACTACTAGTAGAAGTAGAAGTAGTAATACTACTAGTAGAAGTACTAGTAAAAGTACTAGTAGTAGAAGTAGTAGTACTAGTAGTAGCAGCAGTGAGTATTGAGTAAGTATTGAGTAGTAAGAAACTATCCCGTAGTAGTAGTAGTAGTAGCAGTAGTAGAAGAAGTAGTACTAGTACTAGTAGAAGTAGAAGTAGAAGTAGTAATACTACTAGTAGAAGTAGAAGTAGAAGTAGAAGTACTAGTACTAGTACTAGTAGAAGAGCAGTAGTAGTAGAAGTACTAGTAGTACTAGTAGAAGTAGAAGTAGTACTACTACTAGTAGAAGTAGAAGTGAGTGTACGACTAGTAGTAGAAGTCGTAGTGCTAGTACTAGTAGTAGTAGTGAGTATTGAGTAAGTATTGAGTAGTAAGAAATTATCCACATTCCAATGGACCATCTTTTCAATCAATTAATATTAGAGCATAAGCTACAATTGGGATATTGGGGCTGAATATCAATAAAATAATAAAATGTAACCATATTAATTAATACACATAACCCTTCCATAATAAATGGTATAAATACAAAGATACTCATTAATATATCTTCTTTTTATATTATTATTCTTATATGTATATAATAGATAATGATAAATGTTAGATCCACCATCGGTAGTGCTCTAGCAATTTCAGTATTTTGTGCCTACGCTGTCTAATCCCAACAATGGTCATTGCAAACGCTGTGGACCTAGAACAAGCACCGCTATTGATTTGGTGAAGAGTTATTCAAAGTCCCGTTTTCTCTTCAAAACACCAAAAAAGGCCATTCACGTTCCTCCTTTGAGAAATCGGGTGAAACAGCGAATATAGTAACGTTGAGGTGAGGTATCAAGCGTGCTAACAAGAACCTAACCCCTACTGCGATTTATCATCTAACATCGCATAAACTGGAGCGGTTATGTCATATAGCTGTGGAACTTCAGTATTCATCTCAGTATTCATCTCAATCTTTTCTATTCTTATCTGTATCTATTCTATACGAATAATCGCCTGAGCACACTGCTCTCAGACTGACCTGGCTCTATAATCTCTTATAGTAAGAACATCGTGTCTTCCTCTGTTCATTATTTTTTTATCGCTCACTTTCTCCGTCTAGTCTCTGAGTAGCATATTTTCTAAATTTAACCACTCCTGATTGTCCTCATGTCATTATGATTTGGACTATTATCAAAATATAACAATTGTTAGATCCACCATAGGTAGTGCTCTACATATTGAGGTATTTTAACGTTCAATTCCCTCAAACTTTCGTTTCCCTCAAACTTCCATTTCCCTTCAAAAGGAGTACGGCCTTTTATAATAAAGATCAGAGTAGTATGATGGTGTCATTGATATCTACATGGTGCCACAACAAGAACCTTCAACTAATCCACATATGCAAAACCCTTACTTTCACCAGAAATATACTCGTGCCTCAGACTATCACACCTATGATTATAAGGATCTGATTAAAACCACCACACTGTTGCTGTTAGATCCAAGATGGGCAAATCACTACCCATATAGGGATTGAGCTCACGTGCCCAGTTAATCGGGAACCGATGTTACTACGCCCCTTTTCGGTTCGCCGTTACTTCCTGAGAAATCATCAACGAATATAGTTAGTTAATTCACGTGCTTACAAGAATCTAACAGGTATTATAAGATATGATATATATGTGTTAGATTCTTGTGACGTCAGGTACTCTGCTTACTATGTTTACTATGTTTATTCGCCGATGATTCCTCAGAAGGAGGAATCGGGCGGGGTACTTAAGTAGTTAACGGCAGTGTCGCCTAGTCAACCGGTCGTTGCTAATTCCTTGCGGGAAAACTGTCCATATTACCTCCTGGTACCTCGGGCTTATCACATCTGGTACCTCGTACAATGGTGGTAGATGAGTGGCATTATGGAATGACCATAGTTAGGATTAGATAGCGTAGGCTCAACTACTGAAATAGTAGAGGACTAACGAAGGTGGATCTAACACCATACTACTCTATAGTATGCTACTTTATACTCTAAATCATAGTAGTCTAAATGCTTCTCAGTCCTCTACTCTAATCTATACTCTACTCCTCTATACTATTATATACTACTTACTACTTACTTCTTACTACTTACTACTTACTACTTACTACTTACTAGTATACGTCGTAATCTATTCTAACTGCCTGTATATTTTGCTAGAGTGTAGAGTGCGGTTTCATACTACTCTACTGTAAAATATCATGTTTGCATGTTTTGTGGCTCTTAAAATAGCCAATAGGATTGGACGGCGTAGGTTTAAATACCCTAATAGGTAGAGCACTATCTATGGTGGATCTAACAGTCATAGTCATAGTCATAGTCATACTAACCATATTACACTCATACTAGTCATACTTACCGCTCACTCCTAAGCGGGAACTCCTCTATATGTAGTCAATCCTGGGAACTCCCACATCCGATACCGGAGTCTCGTAAGTGACTGTGCATGACATACACTATTACATTATTACACTATTACACTATACTCTCCATTGTAGTACGCTACATTGCCATATACCGACTACTCTACCGACAATGATATAGCAACTGAGTAACTGACGTAACCAGAATCTAACACTACTCATGGCAGTATGATTTTACTAATATAAATATGAACTTAGTCTAGTATTCTCAAAGATAGTATAAGCAGACTAGTATAATCTCATATTAGTGTTCTCGATACATGGCTCTGTAGATGTATACACTCTCAGTAGATAAATCTTAGTAGATAAATATTCCCTTGTTTTATCTGCATTGTGCATCTGTGAAACATGTGGGACTTGTCCACATCTGTCCAAAGTTGTGTCTTACCTTTGTACTACCTGTTTCACTTTTACCTTCACTCCAAGGTTAACACTTCTCACATGTTCCAACATAGTAGTGTAGTAATAGTGGTAATAGTGGTAATAGTGGTAATAGTAGTAATAGTAGTAATAGTAGTAATAGTAGTAATAGTAGTAATAGTAGTAATAGTAGTAATAGTAGTAATAGAGTAGTAGTAGTAGTAGTAATAGTAGTAGTGTAGTAGTAGTAATAGTAGTAGTGTAGTAGTAGTAATAGTAGTAGTGTAGTAGTAGTAATAGTAGTAGTGTAGTAGTAGTAATAGTAGTAGTGTAGTAGTAGTAATAGTAGTAGTGTAGTAGTAGTAATAGTAGTAGTGTAGTAGTAGTAATAGTAGTAGTGTAGTAGTAGTAATAGTAGTAGTGTAGTAGTAGTAATAGTAGTAGTGTAGTAGTAGTAATAGTAGTAGTGTAGTAGTAGTAATAGTAGTAGTGTAGTAGTAGTAATAGTAGTAGTGTAGTAGTAGTAATAGTAGTAGTGTAGTAGTAGTAATAGTAGTAGTGTAGTAGTAGTAATAGTAGTAGTGTAGTAGTAGTAATAGTAGTAGTGTAGTAGTAGTAATAGTAGTAGTGTAGTAGTAGTAATAGTAGTAGTGTAGTAGTAGTAATAGTAGTAGTGTAGTAGTAGTAATAGTAGTAGTGTAGTAGTAGTAATAGTAGTAGTGTAGTAGTAGTAATAGTAGTAGTGTAGTAGTAGTAATAGTAGTAGTGTAGTAGTAGTAATAGTAGTAGTGTAGTAGTAGTAATAGTAGTAGTGTAGTAGTAGTAATAGTAGTAGTGTAGTAGTAGTAATAGTAGTAGTGTAGTAGTAGTAATAGTAGTAGTGTAGTAGTAGTAATAGTGGTAGTTGTTAGATCCACCATAGGTAGTGCTCTACCTATTTCAGTATTTTTAGCCTACGCTGTCTAATCTTTACAATGGCCATTCCATTGTGCGACTTCTCCACCATCATTGTACGAGGTACCAGGAGGGAATGTGATAAACCCGAGGTACCAGGATGGAATGTGGAGAGTTTTCCCCCTTTGCATCTAGTAACAACCGGTTGACTAGGCGACGCCGTTGTCAAATACTTAAATAGCTCAGCTTCCTCTTTCTAAGGAATCATCGGCGAATGAACATAATAAAAAGAGTACCTGACGTAACAACAAGAGTCTAACTCTGGTGTAGAGGGATATTCAGTTGGTGTGTGGAGTAGAGTGTGTTGTGATGATTGTAGTGTACTACCATTGTTCAGTGTAGACAAATATATTTTCTGATAATTGAGACAATATAGCCTCTTATAGCCAGACCATATCAGTGTCACCCTAACATACATACTATATAAGTGTATAAGAAGTGCAGCTGAGATATAGCGGTGCACCAAGAACTGACCATCACCTAGAAACGTGCAACTAGGATACTCACAACATAATAACCATTTGAACATGACAGCTTACTAGTACCACTTTGATAATAAGCTAGATTAACACACTGCTATGTTCTTTGATACATTTATGCCTAAATAAAACTATGTTCGTTGATGGTTCCTCAAGAAGAGAAACCGGAGGGGCTTAATATAACTTTGAGAGAAACGTGGCATTCGAAAAACTCTCCTGTAGAACAATGGTAAGGATTGTTCTAGAATATTGACACGACGTTTGCAATGGCCATTATTACGATCGGACAGAGTAGGCTTCATGAATCCTCTATAAGCAGGGGCCTGCCTATCGTGGATCTAACAATAGTAGTAATAATAGTAATAGTAGTAGTAGTGGTAATAGTGGTAATAGTAGTAATAGTGAAGTGAGTAGTGGTGGTATAGAGCTCTTGTGTGGAACATCAAGTAGTACAAATTATAAGCATTAGCTAGTGTAATAAAATCAGTAGCACGGTGGACATACTTCATAGTCGGGGAACCCATCCGTATGAATGTACCAGAATAATTCTCTGAATATGTAAAGAAGTATCGTACATCTGACTTTATATATCCATAAACCCATTTGGATTAATATAGATTCATCTAAATCATGTCATTAATTCCTGAGATCGTACTAGAAAGTTTCAGAACACTTAGTTTAAACGAATGAACATACTAAACAGACTACCTGAAGCACACTATACACTATACACTATACACTATACACTATACACTATGTAATTGGTTAGCAGGATCTGAAATCGTCAAGGTATTTAAAGACAATGTCGGTAAGAGATTGAAGATGGCGAGAAACGGGACATATAAGAGGCGAAGAGAATGTTCTTATAAGTGATTATCGAAACAGCGGCGTTAAGATATAATGATCTCTGAGTATAGTTTAGATACAGATAAGAGTACAAGTTGTTGAGAGTTTCCATAGACTCTCTGGTAAGTTGGAATTGTTATGACATTGGTCTCCAATAACTCTCTCAAGTATGGTGTTTCAGGATCCATCTTAGGTCACTTATATTCTTCTCTAAACTAGATATCAGTGAACTATTCTCACAATTGATACCGCTCAAACCAGAGCGGGATCCTCTCTATATATAGTTAGTCCCGGGGACTCCTGATTCATCTCCCTCCTTCATCAAACAATGACCAGAGTTAGACGAGCGCTAGACGAGCGCTAGACGAGAGCTAGCCGAGAGCCCAGAGAGGCTTAGCACCAGCTTCGCCTCTCTTCCACAATACCCATCATTGTTTCATCTGTATGCAGTCACATGAACATGCAGTACCCGTAGGTGTGCTGATGCCTCAAGTTCAACACAAGTGACTGAGATGATTTTTCAAGGTATTCAAGGAATTCAACTAAAGGATGACATTGGTCCCCAATGACATAACCGTTCCAGATTAAGAGCTTGGATAGCAAAAAAAAAAAGCTCAACAACTATAACAACAAAGCTGCGAAGCCCACAATACATGCACCAATAGCATTCTTGGAAGCCGCATTGACGAATGGAGCAATGGTGGGCTTTGGAATGGAGTTAGTGCCAGTTTTTTGGGGTGTTCTGGAATTTTCAACCTTGCCTAAAGTTCCTGAATTTCCGGATTTCTCAACACCTTTAGCACTACCAGCCTTTACCTCGGAAGCCTTTACCTCGGAAGCCTTGGGCTGGCTTTGCTTGGATGCCTTGGGTTGGTTTTGCTTTGAAGCTTGAACTTGACTTGGCTTGGATCCTTCTCTCTCACCAATAGATTCTTTCTCACCAAAAGATTCTTTCTGACCATAAGCTCTTTCCTGACCTTCCTTTTGGCTTGAGAAATCCTGACCTTCCTTATGCTTTGACAAATCCTTACTTTCCTTTTGCTTTGAGAAATCCTTTACCTTGAACTTCTGTTCTGGGTTTCCACCACTAGACAGACCTCCCTTCGCTCCTGGGTGCTCCTTTGCGGTGTTTGCAGTGTGTCCAACTGTCGTAGTCACTGGGACAATACACTTTCCAGTCACGGTCAATGTAGCAGCAGCAGCAACAGTCATGGTGGATGGAACACACGCTTCGTCACATACTGTGATGGTCACGGTGGTTGTCTGTGGACAATAGGTGGTGTAGTTAGTATATGTCTTCCACACCGTAGTCTGGGAACCATACTCACACTCATTGCAGATTGTAGCAGTTGGATTGGCTTTTCTTGAGGTGGTGGAGTTCCCTTTCATAGCCTGAAGAGCACCTTTCCCGTTCAAAGTGTCCTTGAGATAATTGTCCTTGTCCAAAGTGTCCTTGTTCAAAGTGTCCTTGTTCAAAGTGTCCTTGTCCAAATTGTCTTCGTTGGAAGTGTCCAAAGAATTCTTTCCTTCATTGGTATCGTCCATATTGCCTTTATCTTTCGAGAAGCTAGGTACTGAGTCGTTTGACTTGTCCATTTTTTCGGGCTTAGAATTAGACACTGGCGATACATCCCCGGAATGCTTAGAAGACTTCT